>JACXGI010000273.1:0-35378 GCA_016801175.1 Esox masquinongy
TTCAAGAACCATCGTATGCAAGACATGGGTTTCAGCTGTCGCATTCCTTGTGTCAAGCCACTCTTGAACAAGACACAGCGTCAGAAGCGTCTCGCCTGGGCTAAAGACAAAAAGGACTGGACTGCTGCTGAGTGGTCCAAAGTTATGTTCTCTGATGAAAGTAAATTTTGCATTTCCTTTGGAAATCAAGGTCCCAGAGCCTGGAGGAAGAGAGGAGAGGCACAGAATCCACGTTGCTTGAAGTCCAGTGTAAAGTTTCCACAGTCAGTGATGGTTTGGGGTGCCATGTCATCTGCTGGTGTTGGTCCACTGTGTTTTCTGAGGTCCAAGGTCAACGCAGCCATCTTCCAGGACGTGTTAGAGCACTTCATGCTTCCTGCTGCTGACCAACTTTAGGGAGATGCCGATTTCATTTTCCAACAGGACTTGGCTCCTGCACACAGTGCCAAAGCTACCAGTACCTGGTTTAAGGACCATGGTATCCCTATTCTTAATTGGCCAGCAAACTCGCCTGACCTTAACCCCATAGAAAATCTATGGGGTATTGTGAAGAGGAAGATGCGATACGCCAGACCCAACAATGCAGAAGAGCTGAAGGCCACTATCAGAGCAAACTGGGCTCTCATAACACCTGAGCAGTGCCACAGACTGATCGACTCCATGCCATGCCGCATTGCTGCAGTAATTCAGGCAAAAGGAGCCCCAACTAAGTATTGAGTGCTGTACATGCTCATACTTTTCATGTTCATATATTTCGGTTGGCAAACATTTCTAAAAATCCTTTTTTTGTATTGGTCTTAAGTAATATTCTAATTTTCTGAGATACTGAATTTGGGATTTTCATTAGTTGTCAGTTTTAATCATCACAATTAAATGAAATGAACATTTGAAATATATCAGTCTGTGTGTAATGAATGCATATAATATTCAAGTTTCACTTTTTAAATGGAATTACTGAAATAAATCAACTTTTTGATGATATTCTAATTTTATGACCAGCACCTGTATATTACCAATTCTCCAAGGGTATGCAAACTTTTGAGCACAACTGTATATAAATGAACAAACAGACAACTAATTTTTGAACTTGTTGGCTCTGCCATTAAATCCAGTAAACTTCTGCCACATTAACCCTCCCCTTAATGGTCAGATGCTGTTACATCTAAGCTAGACAGTTGGCCCAGACACACACACACACACACACACAGGATGCCAGACAGTAAGGAACAAACATAGACTTATATGCAAATGTTTGATGGTGGTACCAAGTTCCTTGCAAGCCTCCCTTGAAAGGTTGCTTCCCAAATGCACAAAGTTTTGGTGCTGTTGCCCTGGGATTGGCAAGGTTAGACCTTACATGGATGAAATATGACCCATTCAATTTGGTGTGTGGGATTTTTTTATTGTAATAAACTAAATAAACATGAGGGGAACACTTCAAGCCGCTGAATATCTACAACGTAATTGAAATTATGTACAAAATTATAACGGGCATATACATTTCCAAACAACTGCCCCTTTTCTGGCTAGTAATTCGCTTTCAGTTAATCAGCCCCTAAAATGCTGCTATGGAAGGCTTTTAGCCTAAATACAACAATTAGCCACAAAAAATAAATAAAGTACAATTAGTCAGTAAATATTAGCCTAGGGTGCATTAACTTCAACTGGGAGTGGTTAAAAATCATTTGCACTGAAGGTTAATCAGACTGGGTACATATCATTAGCAACCAGGGCTAATGACAGCACTCAGAGTTTGGCCACTGTGTTCAGGTGCATATGTTCTTTGTGAGTAGCCTCCATGTAAAACCCATCTGTGAAGAGGTGTTGGAAACACATGCTTCTCAATATATACTAATATATTGAGGGAATTTTTTTTTTGATCCCCTGCTGATTTTGTACGTTTGCCCACTGACGAAGAAATGATCAGTCTATAATTTTAATGGTAGGTTTATTTGAACAGTGAGAGACAGAATAACAACAAAAAAATCCAGACAACGCATGTCAAAAAAGTTATAAATTGATTTGCATTTTAATGAGTGAAATAAGTATTTGATCTCCTCTCAATCAGAAAGATTTCTGGCTCCCAGGTGTCTTTTATACAGGTAACGAGCTGAGATTAGGAGCACACTCTTAAAGGGAGTGCTCCTAATCTCACCTTGTTACCTGTATAAAAGATACCTGTCCACAGAAGCAATCAATCAATCAGATTCCAAACTCTCCACCATGGCCAAGACCAAAGAGCTGTCCAAGGATGTCAGGGACAAGACTGTAGAACTACACAAGGCTGGAATGGGCTACAAGACCATCGCCAAGCAGCTTGGTGAGAAGGTGACAACAGTTGGTGCGATTATTCGCAAATGGAAGAAACACAAAAGAACTGTAAATCTCCCTCGGTCTGGGGCTCCATGCAAGATCTCACCTCGTGGAGTTGCAATGATCAAGGAATCAGCCCAGAACTACACGGGAGGATCTTGTCAATGATCTCAAGGCAGCTGGGACCATAGTCACCAAGAAAACAGTAACACACTACGCCGTGAATGACTGAAATCCTGCAGCGCCCGCAAGTTCCCCCTGCTCAAGAAAGCACATGTACAGGCCCGTCTGAAGTTTGCCAATGAACATCTGAATGATTCAGAGGAGAACTGGGTGAAAGTTTTGTGGTCAGATGAGACCAAAATCAAGTGTTCGGAGGAGGAGGAATGCTGCCTATGACCCCAAGAACACCATCTCCACCGTCAAACATGGAGGTGGAAACATTATGCTTTGGGGGTGTTTTTCTGCTAAGGGGACAGGATAACTTCACTGCATCAAAGGGACAATGGACGGGGCCATGTACCGTCAAATCTTGGGTGAGAACCTCCTTCCCTCAGCCAGGGCAATGTAAATGGGTCGTTGATGGGTATTCCAGCATGACAATGACCCAAAACACACAGCCAAGACAACAAAGGAGTGGCTCAAGTAGAAGCACATTAAGGTCCTGGAGTGGCCTAGCCAGTCTCCAGACCTTAATCCCATAGAAAATTTGTGGAGGGAGCTGAAGGTTCGAGTTGCCAAATGTCAGCCTCGAAACCTTAATGAGTTGGAGAAGATCTGCAAAGAGGAGTGGGACAAAATCCCTCCTGAGATGTGTGCAAACCTGGTGGCCAACTACAAGAAACATCTGACCTCTGTGATTGCCAACAAGGGTTTTGCCACCAAGTACTAAGTCATGTTTTGCAGAGGTGTTGAATACTTATGTCGCTCATTAAAATGCAAATCAATTTATAAAATTTTTGATATGCGTTTTTCTGGATTTTTTTGTTGTTATTCTGTCTCTCATTGTTCAAATAAACCTACCTTTAAAATTATAGACTGATAATTTCTTTGTCAGTGGGCAAACGTACTAAATCAGCAGGGGATCAAATAATTTTTTACCTCACTGTACAAACCATCCTCTAAACATTAACCATGGAGGGGTAAATACCTGTTTACATATATTTTTTAATTACACTGATTAGTAACTTTTTACTCATACAGTATCGCCGTTAACTTGTTTACTTAAAGGAATAGTTTGTCTAAAATTCATATTTTTCTCAAAGTCAACTCACCAAAAGATAATCCTGAAGACAAATTGTTTTGTCATTTTTACAAACAATCCATTATTCTGCTCTGTCCCTGTCTGTAATTAACGTTATTAGCATCGTCCAAATTCATGAATGGAAACAGTTCATACCCTTAACGCAAAGCTGCATTGCAAGCGGAAAACCACTCTAAAACACTCCAAACAAAGTCAAGTGGTGTTGTTTACCTCAAAGAACATGACGATCTTGTATTCCTCAAAATAAAGATTTTACTTTCACAATATAATTCTCATTTCAAATAAACAGGTAATTCCTGTGTGTACCGGTCAGTTTTGTTCACAATTGTATCAATCCACGCGTTCTTTCAGGAAGAGTAAGTGTAAACGAAAGTTAGTATTCGCTAGCTAGAAAGCAATATAAGCAGGAAGAACATTTTTCACGGGATAGTGCCTTACTTGTTCTAACCATAATACACAGATAATGAATTGATGGCAGAAGAAGCTTGCCAGCAGCTAAAGGGGGGGCAATGGTGAACCTGTTAATCCCCAGCCCATGCCTAGAATATCCGGAGGCATTGTGTACTTTGTGTATAATAACATAGCAATCGGAAGTATTACTTAAAATCTGTTGCCTCCACGTGTTGAACTTGGTAACTCGATGGAATTGCATTCACCTTTAGGCCTCTTCTAAGTGAACGTAGGTCACGATGTTCTGTAAAATGTTTCTCGTAAACTTTGTATGCCTAGTTTGTAAAGTTGCCCCATTGATTCTCCCACAATACGATTCGTTAGAGGCAGAGGTATTGTCCAAATTGCAGAGTGGGTAGAATTTAATTTCAAATGAAAAACCCCAAAACCTCGGTAGCAGGCAAACAGCGTGGTCAAGATGTGATCAGGCAGAAGTCGATCTAAAGGAAATCGATCTAAAGTTCGGAAGTTGATCTAAAGTTCAGAGTTTATTTATCAAATGCACTGAATAACACAGTGTCATCCTGCACAATGAAATTCTTGTGACATGGCACCCGACAACTAGTGAGAATTAAGAAATATATAAAGCAAAAAATATAGCAATAATACAGACTAGGATAAGCTAAATTGTAAGCACGGAAGACATGCTAGGATCAAAGAATGTTAGAAAGCTATCCCATACTCTTGAAAGGGCTTAGTATTTCGGTGATTGGGAGCTGGGAAGAGTGCTGCATTCGTTGTGATTGGGATCTGGAGGATCTTGGGATCTGGAGGCTATACTGTATGTCATCCTGAAGATGGGGTTGAGAGATGGAACTGTGAACAGAACATACAGGTATGGCAACGAGTGAAACCTCAAGTCTCCTCTCCCACATCCTTTGTACCTCTATTATGACCACGGCATTTTCAACAATTACAAATATCACTTTGGTGTCCAGTGATGAAAATGGGCCGGCTAGGCCAAGCAACCTATCTTCATATTGCTTTTTGACGTTCACGCTCACCTCGATGACATCACTGCTGAAGAACAGAAGCTGTGTATGGTGGCTTTAGGAAATTGTTCGCTAGTCCCAGTTTGAGTTCAGCCAATTCCGCTGGCTGTTTCGTCAGTTTAAAGTTTAAAAAAATCGATGCTACCGAGACAGATCACTGAATGTAGTTTGAAGTGTTTTGGAGTAGTTTTCTGCTTGCAATGCAGCTTTGCGATAGCGGTACGAACCGTTTCCTTTCATGAATTTGGACAATGCTAATAACGCTAATTACTGACTGGAACAGAGCAGAATTATGGATTGTTTGAAAAAATGACTCTATGTGCCTTCAGGAATATCTTTTGGTAAGTGGACGTATAGGAACATACACATTTTGGATGAATTATCCTTTTAATGGTTCACGGGTGAAGTAATTGTGTCCATGTTAGGGCCATTCCTTTTATCTGTGTAAACGTAGAGCTTCCACAGCACATGTTTTGAATACTTAAGCAAGCAACATATTACAGTTTCTTTTCTTTTTTTTACAAATTATTCCCAACATAAAAACCAGTGCCGCCACACAATACTTGATTTTGAGAATCTGTGTTTTATAATAAAATATAAAATGTCTATCTACCATTTGTAATTCAGTACAATTTGAGAATTAGACAGGAGTTTGAATACTTTTGGAAAGGCTCTTTGTGTGTGTGTGTGTGTGTGTGTGTGTGTGTGTTTGTATATGCTACAGCATGCCATATCAACTTTGTAGATTTGTCTTTTGCCCCCTAGTTTGCCCTTGCTTGTTTATTTATGATCACAATTCAAAAAGGGGCGACATATGATTCAAATGAACCCTGCAAATAGAACTTCTGGGAGTTTTGGACAGCCATAGTCAAGGAATCCATGATATAAATCTGTTAGCAAAATATGAATGTCATTTGCTACCTGTGTAACTATAAACTAAGTATAGCTGAAATTGTATGTAAAACACCATAACATAGTGGGAAAGTACTGTATATGGCACTTTAAAACCAAATGAAGACTGCCTATGGTAGCATGGGTTGACAGAAGCTGAGGGGTGGCTTAAAAATCTATGTCTGCATGTATATAAAGTATGTTTGATTCAATTATTACAAAAATGCTGGATGCATTTACACTGTGATCCAATGTGGTGAATCTTTGGTCAACACTCAAATTGAGATCAGTGCTGAGATCCGTCTCTAAGCATCATAGGAAAGTCCTACTTAAATCTCTGCAATCAGCACTGTTGCACTGTTTCTGTGGAGAAATCTTGTTTATAGGACACACAGTTCAAAAAGCCTGCTGACCGATGGGCCATCCAAGTACCGAAATGTTCCTTGGCATTTAATTTTAATATTAAGATGCCATGAAAACCCTTGCAGTGTCACATCTTGTTAAGGCTCCAGTGAGTGGTGCCTATTGGCCTTGCATTGCCCTGAGATAAGGGAGATGGGGACCTGGGAAGCATTCCTTGGCTCATCGCACTCTAGCGACTCCACACATCATGGCTGTAAGCTAGAGCAGAGTTCTCCAAGCACATTGGTCCCGGCTAACCTCCTGGTTGTGTGAGCAGCGTGGACAGAAGCATCTGGCTTCTCTGGTATGTCTCTGACATGTTCCCAGATTCAACTCTTACAAGCACATTGGAAATGCTGCAATAATAAAAGGTTGTAACTCTTTAATTGGATGAAAATTGGAGAAATTTCATCAACAAAGTTGATGCTCCCTACCACTTTGAAAAAACCAACAACCTCCATGTCAGTTAGTTTGGAAAAAGTTTAATTATAATTAACTGTGGAATGTGCATTGAAACTTTAGAAGAGTATAAACATCAATGTTTTGTTTTGTCGATTTTTGCTGTTTTAAACTTGTTCTTGTTGTATGAAATCCTGGTAGTCTGGTCAGGTTCGGTGCTTTGTAATTGTTCCTGGTACCTGCTGAATGTTGCTCTTCTGCTTCTGTATGTCATGTTTGCTCCTCTGTCTCTTTCTGTCAGTCTGTCTTTCACACAATTTCTCCCTTTGTCTCTTTCTGTCAATACCTTACCCTCTTACCCTCTCTTTCTCTTCCTTACTCTTTCTTTTCCTTACTCTTTCTCAGAGAGAGAGGTTTAGTCAGTGGACATCCACTTGTTGTATGACAAGCTAGGTCAATTCAGTACACATACACACTCAGTCACAAACACACACACAAACACAAAGATGGTCATCATTCCTGTGGCATGATACTGTGAGTTAGTATGAGAGTATTACAGGGAAGGTGTTGACTGGTCTGCCAAGTCTACCACGTGATAATATTATTATCACACTGCATATTACACTGCTGATCCTAATTCTAGCCCTGGTTTGGTTGTGTCAGGAAATCCTCTTCCTAAAGCAGTTATTTAACTGCAGTGTAAGAGTATGTGTTTATTTAAGAACAGCGTGCAAATATTATTTGAATTTCTTTGTGTCTTGCCATTATTACTTTTTCTGTAATATTAACTTTAATGATTTGTAGTTTTAATGTATTTTAATTGAATGTAATCACAACTCGTTGTCTTGTTTCTAACTTTTCTTGGATGATGTTTTACGAGGACCATAGACAGAGTAGCTGCTGCATGTGCAATAGGTAATTGTGATCTTAATACTTAAAAAAAATCAAGAACACCTGAGCAATTTGGCCAGCGTAATGATGGGTTCCAGGTTCAGTGAGCCCTGCTCACCTGATGAATATATTTCCCTGACATCTGTGGACTAGTGTCAGCTCCCAAAGCTAAAGCCTCTCAGTTGCAGATGGTAAATGTGATTATTGTCCTGGAATGTCACACTGTAAGACTCAAGCCTCCTATTAGCTGTAGTCTCATTACCTCGACATTACACCGCTCCCTCCAGACACACACCAGAGCATCGGCACAATATCCACAGAGAGAGAAATAGAGAGTTAAAAGTGCCCAAAGGATGTCACTGTTATTATTCCTCCTTCTATCCCTACCTTCACTCATCATTCACGCCCTCTCTCCTTCATCTGAGGGTGGCCCTTGCTTTGTTCTTTATGATCAATCTACAAAACCTCATCAGCAGCATGGTTCAGTTTTATCACTTCATTCTGCAAGGTTGAAAAGTAGGCATGCAGGGAGGGAGAACACAAAGTCTTATTAAAAGCCATTAATGGAAAACTAGCGAATAGGCACAAAGATTTCGAGAGGTTTAAGCTCTTATTCTTTTCTTGACATGATTGTAATGTTCATTCTGGGAAAAATTGAAATGGGCTTCAGTGGACTTCTGGCATTAAAATAAGTCATATCCAACCCATTCTCTGATGATTGGTTAACAGTAAGCGTGACATTTTGGGTAATGCCTTTTCGTCACGGGGTTGGATGGAGACGAGTTTTGTCAAATGTAACATTTGGCTCTTTTAATTTCAAGTTGGTGTAAGATTTAGGGCTTCCACAAACGTTAGGATTTCAAGGTGACTGCTCTGCGTCTCTCATTGTCTGGTTGAAAAAAGTCATGTGCAAAGAAAAAGAGAAAGCAGAAAGAAGATAAAAGCATCATTGTGAATTAACAAAAGAAAATGATGACATTGGTGCCTTTTGTCTTGGATCTCGGTCGGGATCTTCAATATTTAACACAATCGCCTCAGAAGCCGTAAACAAATTACTCTAAAACCAATATACAGAGATCTATTTACAAATACCCAAAATGTCAGTTGGTGTAATGGTGCTGCTAGTGGTAGACAACATTTAGACACAGGATACACAGCGACACAAAGTGTCAAACACACACATCCTGCACACAGTCATTTTAACACAGTGCCCTGATTCTGACCTAGTTGCTTACTTTGAAATGCCTCTTCCAGGAAACTACGATATGCTTTGACCCACAATGTCTCCCCCCTGCATTTCTTACTTACTTTGGCATCCAAGCCACGCTTGGCCACTACACCACTTACATAACTGTTGTATTTTGTCTGAGGCTTTAATGTATGACCTATCTGAAAATCATCTGTCCCGTGTTTTGCATATTTTGGATCATATTTTCATACTTCATCCCTAAAAACCAAAACATTGCATAATTTCAAGGACAGGATATCAGGTCAGGGCTTTATTTTGATGGTTGAATCTGCATGTTTCTTTTCCTTGTGAGGCTACGGTCAGAATGTTGGCGAGTCACAATGTTGGAATGTGTAAAAGAGAACAACAGATGTTGCCTTACCACGCCCCTCTCCTCAATCACTACCGAAAAGAGGAGGCGAGAGGGCGGAACGAATGAGACGAAGCGGAGAGAAAGCGAGCAAGGGGATGAACACTTAGGATGTCTTTACAGGAGAATTCAATCCGGACACACGTGCAGACACTGCAGTGCCGTAGTGAGGCGAGAAGACAGGGTGTTTCTTTTGGCCGTTGTGTCGTGGTGTTTACCACCGTCTGGGCCTCCAGGTTAGACCAGATAACAGAGGATTAGCGTGCATCACCAGCCCGCGCGACGTGCATGTGAGTGTGCAAGCACGCGCACACACCAGGCATGTGTAAACACACATTGAAATGGGCAAGCAGCCAGTATTGTCCCAGTGGTGGCGACTGGGATGCAGCCATTGTAATGAGTAACAACAGAGCCATGTGCTGAGGGGGAATTACGGTTATGAAGAGCCTGTAATCCTTTAATTATTACCAACAGCAGCACAGCTAGAAAACCCTTCAATAAAGGCTGTGATGAACCATTCCGGTCTGCGTCAAACTGAGGAATCCTCCGCTTCGAGGAAATACACAAAGTTAAAAGACACACCCTGCAAGTATTGATTTATGTAAATGAGAAATGTCAGAGAAAATAATGAATACGTTTATAACAGTTAATAATGGTTTGTCTTTTTAAAGGCTACAGCTCAAATCCTTGCTTCGGCCTAAAGCTATGCCACGAACACGGACAGTAGTTTCTTCTACCAACACATTCGAACCATTCCGATGGGTGGGGCAGAGCCAGAACACACGTGGATAAAGCAGAACATTCAACACTGGCTTTGAAACTGGTTGTGGAAAACCCAGTCCCTGAAAATTTTGCTATGTACAGCCTTCAATAATGCCTTCAATAATGTAGTGAACGACGGAGCAGCGGAAAATTTCAGTGTATGTGGTCAGGCAAATTAATAGTTTATTTATAATGACAGACCGGATGAGAAAGAGAGAGGAAGACTATTTAAATCTTGGACAAATTTAAGCTAGTAAATAAACCCCTCAATTACGCAATAGAAAAGCTGAGAAACGCAAGCGTTGAAAGAATGAAGTAGGGACGGAGGTGGTGAAATAAAGACTGGTCTCTCCTTTACTGTATAAATAGGTTTGTTCATATTTGGACATTTTATTTACATTGACGCGTTGATGTATCATTTTTTCCACCTTTGACACATAGTGTTCATGGCCTAGCTTAGCCACAGCGCCCCACTTCCCTTACGTCAACAGTGCCTTCTGACTGCATGCTAATCCTAACTGATCCAAGTCGGTCAAGGCAAGTGGAGGTAATATGACTTGAGTTGAAATAGTGGGTAGAAGTCAGGTAGTTACTTCCACTAAGCCCCTCCCACTTTGAAATCTTCCATTTACAGAAGACTAGCTACCTCCTCTCACTCTATCTCTCACGCACACACACTTTTCTGCTGCAAACAAAACAAATAATGTCCTTGCTTCCCGGTCTACAAGAAAAGTAACCATTCCAGCAGGATAGGATGGATGCTGAAAGCCTATGGATGGGGTTGATCAGTATGCAACTTGATGTGCCGTGTATGTCACTGATGTGCATTTCATTCAAGGCAGTATAGAACGTCTCAACAGCAGACTGAAACTGACATTACGCGAGGACAGCCGGCTTTTACAGATGTCTTACTTCAACCCGGCTGTAATCAAATTAAGGCCCTTTGAATCATTGCAATGTCCACAGAAAGTGTAGCAACTAACAACATAACAATAAAAGGATATTACAGCAATATCTCAATCGCTCTCCCTCCCTCCAAACAATGGCTTATCAAAGCTCATAGCTCTACTGAGTAATACATCTTTTAACACTATTTTCATAATTTATTTTTAGCGATAAGATGTACACAGCCCTTAGCTGTGGAAATTGGTCCTACAGCAAAACTGTGAGGTGCATTATTGCCATTGTAAACCAGTCACCAATGTATTTAGAACAACAACATGTTGTATAGTCCTATGTAGCACAGCATTCAACCAATGAGCATTTAGAGCTCAAACATTTAACCCTGCACATCATTCCCTCTGTTCCCATATTTGTTCCAGTGTACTCAACATCTCTGTTTTTCATCACTTGCTGTTCTTCACGTCTTGTGTTCCCTCTCTCTATCTCTCTCTCTTTAATTGTAAGCCCAGGTCAAGCACTGAACCATTCAGGTTGGAATTGTAAAGCTGGGATTGTTGCAAACTGGGACAATTGCATGCATACTTTGGATGTGACGCAAATACAAAAGGGGTAATTGCCACAGTAACAGAAAATAGCATCTACAATTATTGTGATTTTGATCCACAGAAACGACTCATTTTTGAGGCAGAAAGAAAGAAATCTAAAAAAAAATTGCCAATAAAAGGAGACATTGTCTACTTGGAAGACTATTTGGAATGTCCCTCACTGTGGACTGTTTGGTTAGAATGCCCAGACTTTCGGCACTGAGATCCATGGGAAGAAAGTTGACCCAAACGCACCTCATTCAAGCTAAGACAAAAAGGTCATCAACTGAGAGAAATCCCCAAAGCAATAATAAATGGATACATATTTGGCCTGTGTACTGGGTTGCGTGGTTGTCCAACATAGCTATCTTTAGATCAATACACTGAATGGAAATTGCTCTGGATATTTCCATTTTTTTCAAAAAACTAAAATACAAAGAAAAACATTTAACAGAGACTTAAGAAACAAAATACATTACAGCCTCATATGAATGCATTTTACAAAGAGGCACAGAATTCACAAACTTTGGAAATGTACACAACCGTGCCTTAAACAGCGAGGCACACAGGAACACACAAAGGAGTTTTGACTGCAGGATCATAGACTGCTGCACTCACACACACACACACACACACACACACACACACACACACACACACACACACACACACACACACACACCATGATGACAGTAACCCCCAATTCACCACATAAAGGATGAATACTGCATGAAGACAAAATTGCTGCTAAACAACATGGTTTCTGTAAATAGTTAATTCTCTAATGATCTCTCACTTTCTCACTATTAAATTAAAATTTTTCTTTAGTATTGTATTTGAACTAAGCAATTTAAGATCTATTCTAAAGAGACAAGTGTGTTATTAAGGAGTAAGTAACTTGTTCTTGTACGCTTATTTTTGCTAGGGATCTTTTGGAGAATTCATGATGCTATAATAACAAAACATTACGCGGCCTCTAACAATATTAAGCATTTGGTATAAACAGTGGGTCGGCCCTCCAATCAAAATGGACCAGCCCTCTTATGATTGGCTGAGCTGAGGTTGTTCAAATTCACGTTCCAAGTCAAATGCCATCAAAGAGTGGGACCCAGTGTGACAGTTAGGCTACTTCTTCACTGTCAGAAAAGATTATGGATTGTAAAAAATGGAAAGATGGTGCTGAAAACATTTGACTAGACAGTCGTGGTATAGTCTAGGTATGAAGAAAACAGAGAAACACCATGCTCTAGTCAAGCAGTTAATTTAGCAATAGAAGCCTAGCCACTGCTGCCAGTCAGCTCCAATGGTTTTTAGCGTAATATTGTATTAAACGTTAGTAGGATTAGGTTAAATAGAGAAGGGGAGCTTCAGGGAAATATAGCGACTAAGCTACTTGTAATGAAGCCTAACACATGGCAATAGCCATCTATTACCTAGACATTTTCACAGTGATTTATAATAAACATTAGTCTTTTTATTACAATAAAATATTTTATTTAAGCATGGATTCCATAGTAAAGTTGGTTATGGTATGTGCATATTGTACAGGAAGATTGTTTTCTTTTATTCAGCAGTGGTCTGGGCCGGGCTTCGGGGTCTTTTCATGGTCCAATATTATTATTATTTTCTTATTCAGAGTTTTCATAATCGAGTGCCTCGCTTGTGCATTTAGACAGGACTGTTTCACTATCGACGTATCTGCCCGCTTGCGCCACAGTCTAAGAGCCTGAAGTCAAAGATCAGAAACAACCTGCTAAGTCAGGCTTAGCACAGGTATAGAAGTACTCAGCCGGATGTACGCAATTTTAAAATGGCCCCACGAAACCTGCTGTACAGGCATATTCCAAACAAAATTCTATATATAATGTACTAAACAAAAATATAGACACAACTTTTAAAGTGTTGGGGTTAAGTTTCATGAGCATCAGTTAATCTACTGGGTCGTCATCAAACTATATAGAACAGTCAAAAAAATTATGAATTACAAAATTTGTTTGTTTTAAATGGTTAATGAATTTTGAAAAAATACAAGAATGTGTTTGTACTGAAGGTCTTATCATATGAAAAAAAGAATATAGAACGATTATTTCTAAAAACACAGGTTATAATATTTTCATTTGTTTATTAGGCCCTACAAATGTACAAAATGAAAATTACACAACACTTAAATTATTAAAAAATAAATCCATTAGAATTTAGTTTTCATTTTGATCTTATCATGTCACCCAGGACTTCCCATCATTACGCACACCAGATCCTCATTACTACAACTTACCGCCCTTCATGGCCTTCTCTTCAAGTAAAAACATTGCAGTGCATTTGTCGATTGTATTGATGAAAAACAGTAACGTGTAATACGTTTGCTGAATTGATAATTGGTGATCGTAGGTATTTCTTTTTGTGAATAATTATTTAGCCTAATACATTTGCAGAATCTTACTCTTCAGTAAAATAAGCAGAGAAAATTCAAAGAGAGATGATAGGGTGTGTATGCAATTTTGTTTTTCTCTCCTAATAAAAACAGTAATGGTGTAATAAGTTTGTTGAATTGGTGATTGCTAAAGAATGTCTGGTATTTCGTTTTGTGAATAATAATTATTAGATTTAATAATAGATTTAGATTTACATTTGATGAATTAGCCTACACAAGAATGCTGAAGTGTGATACATACATTGAATTGTCAAGTAGCCTATATTGTTTGTATTATGTTTCAATAATAGCCTAATTAAATTGTTGAATGATCATGGAAATCCTGTATTTCATTTGTAATTTCATTCAGATTCAACCAAGATTCTATCATTCATCTGGGAGTATTGACGTCATGCATTCACTGAGGGGTGATTAGCGCCGGGGTACCATTTGGGTACTAACGTTAAGTGCCGTGGGCTGTTGGCAGATTAAGTTGGAAAACGGGGTAAAAAAAACAGGTAAAAACTCTCTAAACAATGGAACAATGTAATATACACCTATTTAGGAAAAGTCATGGAAGGAGGAGGGTGTAGCTTTCAAAATGGCTGTTTTATTTTAATTACAAACTCAAACACCAATTCCGGTAGGCATTTGGTGGTCCTAGTGTTAAATGTAGAATACTTTAAACTGTGATGTGATGCTGAGCAGAAAGAAAAGGAAAGACACACTATGGACTTACTTTTGTTGTTTCAACTTTTTATTTCCAGTCTTCTTGTTGCATTTTTAATAATAAAAGGCTTTTGTCAGTGTGATGCAATTTCCATCATGCTAAAGTTAATTAACAATATTTTATTATGCAAACTGTAAATGTTGAGTTGTTTTAAATTAAGCAACATTTATGTAAATTAACAATTTTTCAGTATAATTTACTACTTAGATTTAAAATAATTTCCAGTGTTGTTATGTCATCTTAAATGAAGGCACTAAAAGACAACTTCACATTTGTGTCGGTCCAACTTTGTTTGTCAGGTCCCTTGTAATTTATTTTCTTAGATTCAACAACTACTTTGGAATAGGCTTACAAAATACATTTTACCAGGGTTAGGTGGTATGATTGTGTTAGTTTAACCCTCTTACAGTTCCTGAGGTTTAACACAATATTAATCATGATTCAAAAAGCTGCGTGATTACAGTGATGAGCTAAAACATTATGACCACCTGCCTAATACTGTCTGTTGGTCCTCTGTGTGCTGCCAAAACAGCACCAACCCGTCAGGGCATGGACTCTACAAGACCTCTGAAGGTGTCCTGTGATATCTGGCACCAAGACGTCAGCAGCAGATTCTTCAAGTCTTGTAAGTTCCGTGGTGGAGCCACTGTGAATAGGACTTTTCAGTCCAGCACATCCCACAAATGCTCAATCGGATTGAGATCTGGGGAATTTGGAGGCCAGGACAACACCTTGAGCTCTTCATGTTCCTCAAACAATTCCCGAACAATGTGTGCAGTGTGGCAAGGCGCATTATCCTGTTGAAAGAGGGCACTGCCATCAGGGAATACCATTGCCATGAAGGGGTGTACCTGGTCTGCAACAATGTTTGTGTGGGTGGCACGTGTCAAATTGACGTCCACATGAATGCCCGGAACCAGGGATTTCCAGCTGAGCATTGCCCAGAGCATCTCACTCTCTCCACCTGCTTGCAGTCCTTGCACAGTGCATCCTGGTGCCATCACTTCCCAACGTAAACAGTGCACACGTACACAGCCGTCCACATGATGTAAAAGAACATGACTCATCAGACAAGGCGACCTTCTTCCAATGCTCCAAAATCCAGTTCCGACACTCGCGTACCCATTGTGGGCACTTTCAACAGTGGACAGAGGTCATCATGGGCACTCTGACTGGTCTGCAGCTACGCAGACCCATACGCAGCAGGATGCAATGCACTGGGTGTTGTAAAACATTCCTCCCATAACCATCCGTAAAATGCTCTCACTCAGTCATGCGGCCATAACAATTTGGCCCTTGTCAAATTTTTGCAGGTCTTTACTCCTGCCTATGTCTCCTGCATCCAAAACCGTTGACTATGAGAACTAATTTTTCGCTTACCATCTAATCTACCCAGACATGTGCCCTTGTTAGGAGCTGATTAATGTTATTTGTATCACCTGTGAGTGGTCATAATGCTTTGGCTCATCAGTGTATATGTACATTACCAGTCAAAGGTTAGACCTACTCATTCAAAGGAAATCTTTGTTTTCCACATTGCAGAATAGTAGTGATGACATCAAAACTATGAAAAAACACATATGGAATCATGTATTTGGTAAACAAATCAAAATACATTTATATTTTAGATTATTCAAAATAGCCATTGATGACGGCTTTGCACACTCAAAGCATTCTACCTAATGAAGCTGGTTGAGAGAATGCAATGAGTGTGCAAAGGTGTCATCAGTGGCTATTTTGAATAATCTACAGGATTAAAATATATTTTGATTTCTTCAATACTTTTTTGTTAATGTGTTATTTCATACTTATGATATCTTAGCTATTATTCTACAATGTGGAAAATACTAAAACTGAAGGAATACCTTTGAATGAGTCAGTGTTTCCATATTTTTGACTGGTACAATATATATACAGTGGATATAAAAAGTCTACACACCCCTGTTAAAATGTCAGGTTCTTGTGATGTAAAAGAATGAGACAAAGATAAATCATGTCAGAACTTTTTCCACCCTTAATGTGACCTATAACGTGAACAATTCAATTGAAAAACAAACTGAAATCTTTGAGGTGGAAAAATAAAAAATAAAAAACTCACAATAACCTGGTTGCATAAGTGTGCACACCCTTAAACTAATACTTTGTTGAAGCACCTTTTGATTTTATTACAGCACTCAGTCTTTTTGGGTAGGAGTCTATTAGCATGGCACATCTTCACGTGGCAATATTTGCCCACTCTTCTTTGCAAAAGCGCTCCAAATCTGTCAGATTGTGAGGACATCTCCTGTGCACAGCCCTCTTCAGATCACCCCACAGATGTTCGATTGGATTCAGGTCTGGGCTCTGGCTGGGCCATTCCAAAATGTTAATCTTCTTCTTGTGAAGCTATGCTTTTGTGGATTTGGATGTGTGCTATGGGTCGTTGTCGTGATGAAAGGGGAACTTCCTCTTCATCTTCGGCTCGAAGGTTTTGTGCCAAAATTGCCTGGTATTTGGAACTGTCCATAATTCCCTCCACCCTGACTAAGGCCCCGGTTCCACCTGAAGAAAAACAGCCCCAAAGCATGATGCTGCCACCACCATGCTTCACTGTGGGTATGGTGTTCTTTGGGTGATGTGCAGTGTTGTTTTTGCGCCAAACATACCTTTTGGAATTATGGCCAAAAAGTTCAACCTTGGTTTCATCAGACCATAACACATTTTCGCACGTGCTTTTGGGGGACTTGATGTTTTTGCAAACTTCAGCCGGGCTTGGTTGTTTTTCTTTGTAAGAAAAGGCTTCCGTCTTGCCACCCTACCCCATAGCCCATTCATATGAAGAATAAGGGAGATTGTTGTCACATGTAGCACACAGCCAGTACTTGCCAGAAATTCCTGCAGTTCCTTTAATGTTCCTGTAGGCCTCTTGGAAGCCTCCCTGACCAGTTTTCTTCTCGTCTTTTCATCAATTTTGGAGGGACGTCCAGTTCTTGGCAATGTCTCTGTTGTGCCATATTTTCTCCACTTGATGATGACTGCCTTCACTGTGTTCCATGGTATATCTAATGCATTGGAAATTCTTTTGTACCCTTCTCCTGACTAATATCTTTCAACAATGAGATCCCTCTGATGCTTTGGAAGCTCTCTGCGGACCATGGCTTTTGCTCTGAGGTGCAACTAAGAAAATGTCAGGAAAATCCTACAAGAACAGCTGAACTTTATTTGTGATTAATCAGAGTCACTTTAAATGATGGCAGGTGTGTAATGACTTCTATTTAACATGAGTTTGAATGTGATTGGTTAATTCTGAACACAGCCACATCCCCAGTTATAAGAGGGTGTGCACACTTATGCAACCAGGTTATTGTAAGGTTTTTATTTTACATTTTTTTCAGTTTGTTTTTCAATTGAATTGTTCACATTATAGGTCACATTAAAACTGGAAAAAGTTCTGACGTGATTTATCTTTGTCTCATTCTTTTACATCACAAAAACCTGGCATTTTCACAGGGGTGTGTAGACTTTTTATATCCACTGTACAAACTGGGGACATATTATAGGAAAAACCAACATCAATAGTCTCAGCAAGGTGTTGGGCCACCACGAGATGCCAGAACAGCTTCAATGCGCCTTGGCATAGATTCTAAAAGTCTCTGGATCTCTACTGATGGGATTGAACACCATTCTACAAAACGGTATTCCCTCATTTGGGGTTTTGATGATTGGGGTGGAGAGCACTTTCTAACACCTTGGTCCAAAATCTCCCATAGCTGTTCAATTGGGTTGAAATCTGGAAGCCCACAGCATATGACTCAAATCATTTTCATACTCATGAAACTAGTGATGGGACGCGTGAAGCCGACACTTCGAGACTTGCTTCTAAATTTCAACCCAGTCTGCTTGAAACGAAAGGGCAGAGGCTTGCATCCGAGCAACAATATTACGTGATTGATGACGTTTGAAGCTTCGGATTTCACACAACTATCTGATAGAGGTTTTAAAGACATGACGCTTTCCAACCAACATTTAAAACATATGTAACTAAATTAGTCTACAGCCTAATTATCAAGAACTAATGAAATTCAAAAAATTTACCGGTGAATGTCAAAACATTTCTGCTACACACCATTATCAATTTCAAGTGGTTATCAATAGATTTGATTAGATTCAACTTTATTTGTCATTGAACAGTACAAGTACAGTACAACGAAATGCAGTTAGCATCCACCCAAAAGTGCAAATAGAAAAGGGTTGAAAATGTACAAGTATTAAGTATAATGTACGTTACAGTTGGGATGTAAAGATGTGCAATGAAGGCAAATGCAAGTACAGATGGCAATTATAAATGTGCAATGAAGGCAAATACAGTACAGTAAACTATTGATAAAATTGTCTTACTATTTGGGTAGAGAAATCAGCTAGCTGATAGCTCAACGTGTAGAGCTGTGGATGAATACTTAATTCTTTTAGAAAGCCCGGTTCGAGTCCCAATGATTACTTTATCATATATCGTTTTGCTGAAAACACAACTCTGCATTTGTAATTTCTATGGCAGGAATATTTTGTAAATGTTTAACTCCAGCATTTCTCTCGTATAGATGTATCACCCAAATGTATGATCACCAGGTGATGAATGACGTCCGAAGCTTTGTTAAATCGCATGCCTTTTTCGAAGCGGACTGCAGACGTCAATCTCTATTGACTGGCACTAGGGCTTTCCTCCAAGCAAAGTTATTTACAAGTGCTTCTCATATATTTCACATAAACAATAGCTAAGTAGGTAAAGTTGGTAATTAGACAATAGTCTGACATCACTGTCACAGTGTTGAATACAGTCTTAGTTTAGGTTTTATGTGACAGCACATTTATTGAAATAATTATATTTATTTTCATATAAGTTATGTTAATATTTTGTCTTCAACAGCCTCAATAATACCAAGGATACAAAAGTTTTTCAATCATTGTTGATCAGAATATTGAACTAAATTCTCTGACAGAGGCTTGCTTTCTAATCTATGCGAACAGGCCAAGGCTATTTATATATATATTTCCAAATTTAAGGATATTACTAAAGATTGAACCTTTTGTATGAAAGAACCAGAGTCAATTATTCATTTATTCTATGAATGTAACTTAACTAATGCATTCTGGGAGGATTTTAATTTCTATTTCTATAGTACTTCAGTACACAAGCTTATTCTAATATGTTAATATGTCATTCTTTACTTTGAAAGCAGTAATACGACACTCTTTATTGTAATGATTTTAAAGGGAAAATGTCACATATACAAATGTAATTTTTTACAAAAGAAACCGAGATGTATTACTTTTATGCATGAGTTCTCCTTTTACTTTGATTCCCTTATATTACATAAAAACAAAAAAGTGTCTACTGTGAAAAACTTTAATAAAATATTTGGTGTCATGTAACTGTCATCTCTATTTTATTTTTTGTATTTTTTTGTTATTTGTTCTAATTTATTTTTTGGTTGCATGCTGATGACTGTAAGTAAAGGATTGTTCATTCTTTGTTTCTGCAATTAATGAAAATTAAAAAAGATGGGCAGAGGCTTGCATCCATGTAATATCACGTGATTGATGACGCCCAAACCCTCATCTGATCATGTGATTTTTCCAAAGCTTATTGTAAAATGCAGGCTTTGGTTGTTCAGTGGCAGACTTTCAAACACCGACCTCTACTGGTCACCTTATTTAGTAATTTATTTTAAAAAGTTGTTAGCATTTTAAGTCCTGCAGTGGCACAGCTGGTAGTGTCATGGACTCTCATTAATTGTCTTGTTTTTGTAC
Source organism: Esox masquinongy (assembly GCA_016801175.1). Taxonomy (NCBI): domain Eukaryota; kingdom Metazoa; phylum Chordata; class Actinopteri; order Esociformes; family Esocidae; genus Esox; species Esox masquinongy. The sequence continues at coordinate 20,377 of JACXGI010000273.1, forward strand.
GAGATCGAATCCAGATCTTGTTTAAATTTTTGAATGCAAATGATAATGTTTATTGTTGTTTAAATAATTTGTTTTATTTTGTGTATCTTATGACACTCTTGCCTTAATAATACAAAATTTTCGAATGGATGCACAGTTGAAAAATGCTAGCAGGAAAGATGAGACGAATGTGGGATAAGAACATTGCATTCTAATTCCCCTTCGCAAAGCACACGTTTAACCGCTGTACCATGAGGTCTTGTAGGACATTATGGAAAATACATCTTTATAAACAGTAATCATGTAACATTTTTTCCTGACCAGCAGATGAAACCAGTGTGAAAGTGAGTTCAAAAGCCTCGAGACAATGAACCGTTTTTCAACCAATTTGATGAAAGCCTTGAATGCTTCAGAAAGCCATGATTTTCCATCACTACATCAAAACAAACTCTCTGTGCTCTGTGAATGGGGGCATTGTCATCCTAGATGAGACCCAATAATGAACCCCATTTTCAAAGTCACTTAGATCCTTTCCTCTTCCCATCTTGATCCAAAATCAAGGTCAACTGGTCCTGTCAACTGGTACATGCCACAGAGCATGGTAGGATGATAATTGCTTAACTGGATCATGCAGTACACCAGTATGGAAGCATCTGCATTTGTTATGTTCCTTCTCTCATTTATTCAAGATTTCCTTTAATTTGTCTGTGTATAGTGTATCTTCCATCAAACATGTACACACCATTGTGTAACATCATCTTAAAACTACAGATGTGGAATTAACTGCAAGCATCTAAAAATAGTTGATTAGACTTCTTGGATCAGGAAAGTTGAGTCAACACATTTCTTAGCTTACTGTACATGGTAATGACATTTTTATTTGATGCAACTGTAATCTTGATTTAGTTGATTCGGTTCTTTTTTAAAAGTTGAGTGAACACATTGTTTATTTCTAATTGAACGAGATTTTATATGTTTATAAATGTTGATTGTGTTGAAGTCAACTCAACATAATTTGTCACATCAACATTTTAGCTAGATAAAATTTGTTATTCTGACTTGCAGTGCATAAAGAAAGACAGACAATGAAGAGACTGTGACTGATATAGACTGACAGACAGACACAGAGAAAAACAAGAAACCAGGCAAGCCTAGTTCAGCCGGCCCACAATAAAAAGTGTTGATTATTGTTGCCCTCCTGAGATTAGAACCCAGGTCGCTCACGTGAAAGGCTGTGTCTTTAACCACTACACCACAGAGGTATACATTTGCCGGGTTTCTGTATAGCCTCTTGACATTATATAATTTTGTCACGCATTAACATCACGCCAAGTTTGAATATTTCGTTACACACCATTAACCATTGTGGTAAACCAAATAATGTTTCTTATTAGGTTTACCTCCACCACAAATAGCATCTATGAACTGTATGGCTTTTGCCACAGTAGTTATTGTATCAATGTAATTCGTGAATGTTATAGCAATGTCATTCATGAATGTAATTCGTGAATGACATTGATACAATAACTACTGTATCAATATAGGTAACGATAACTGACTTTCTCGTCAAGTGAAAAGATGATAGAATCAGCAAAGTTTCTATCGTCGTTAGTCAGCAAAGTTTTTGTCTATCCTGATCAAATCCTCTTTTGCCACTGGCCGTTTTAACAGCTAATTAGCCATTCGTGAATGACATTGCTACAGTATCTATCAATATAGGTCACGATAACTGACTTTTTCGTCAAGTGAAAAGACGAGAGAATCATGTAGCCAGCGATGTGTTTGTCTATCCTGAACAAACCCTAATATCCACCAGAACAGTTTTATTTTAGGTTTCCTATTATGTAGTTACTGTACTGAAGATTGTAGCTAGCGAAGCTTTTGTCTGTCCTGAACAAAGGCATAAGTCATAATGCATTTTGACTGTGACAGGAATTGAACGCAGGACCTGTTGCTCTGTAGTCCTTGTCTCTAACCACTACGCTATTTAACAAGGGTCAGACAGTTACTCACTCACTGACTGACTCAGTCAGTAACTCAGTCAGTCAGTCAGTAAGATACATTAGCTCTTCTAGGCCGGCTCCGCTTACGTGGTCTGGCAAAAACAGACTGAGACAGACAGAGAGACATATAGAGAGACATACAGAGATATATAAAAAACAGACTGAGATAGAAAGAGAGAAAGCAATACAGAGGGAGAGAGGGAGAGAAAAATCCTACTGGGCACACATTGGTTGAATCAACAATGTTTCAAATTAATGTGTCTTGTGATGTGGAATCCGCATAGAAAATGTGTATTTGCAAAAAAAGTAAACAACCAGTATCTAATTGAAACCAGCAATGTAAACAAGATTCTAAGTTGACAAATGTAATTGGTAGCACGTGTGCCTTAACCTGTAAAAAATTAGGAGAACCACATGCAATTAAAGAACACTAGACAAAAGGAGGTTTTAAAAGGATTTGATTTGCCAAAGAACTACATTTGTTTACTGTAAAACCTGTCACACCAACACCCCAAAGAGAAAAGGTGGTCCAAATAGAAAAGGTGGTTCAAAGAGAAAAGGTGGTCCAAAGAGAAAAGGTGGTTCAAAGAGAAAAGGTGGTCCAAAGAGAAAAGGTTGTTCAAAGAGAAAAGGTGGTCCAAAGAGAAAAGGTTGTTCAAAGAGAAAAGGTGGTTCAAAGAGAAAAGGTGGTCCAAAGAGAAAAGGTGGTTCAAAGAGAAAAGGTGGTCCAAAGAGAAAAGGTTGTTCAAAGAGAAAAGGTGGTCCAAAGAGAAAAGGTTGTTCAAAGAGAAAAGGTTGTTCAAAGAGAAAAGGTGGCCCAGCCACGCCCCTACACTCCCGCCTCCTCCTGCCCTACGCTCCCGCCAGTGGAGGTCAGAGGGCTCCCAGGAAGCAGCTTGAGGCCAAGACAAGAAGTACAGAGGTGAAAAATGTGCCACCAGGCAAGGCTGCAAAAAGGAGGAGGAGGAAGACCAAAGACACCACCCAAACCCCAACACCACCCAAACCCCAACACCACCCAAACCTCGACGCTGCCTCCCAAAAAGGCCATTTGTCCTTTGATTTTGATTTCTCCCTCACCTCTGTAGGGAGGGGGTAAACGGGAGAGTGGTTGGAAAAGTTTACCACTAGAAGGTTACCGGGTGGACGGCTATGGAAATGAGTCCAAGGGAAACGTAACCTTAGTGGTAAATAAAAATATAAATATTTAAATAATCTGACTCCATATTGTTTGTAAACATACGCAAATCTCAATGACCATGATATGCTGGAAGTTCTTAGAAAAGGTAGCTAATCTTTCGTCACAAGCCAAACATTTAAAAGATCATATGTTTCACGGCCTACATTATCCTCAATGCTCCTCATCAGTCAAGTACAGAAAACAATGGACGGTGTAGCAACACGGGAACTCAGGGACGATCAGTCTGGTCACTTCGATTTACGTATGTGTATGTGCCTATATCAGTTATCATAAACGCCCATGAGGTGTAGGTCGTTTAACACGAACCATACAGTAAAATGGCGTGTGTTCCCGGGTCTAACAGAAAGTTAATTATGCCCAACGACTCAGGGATGACTCGAAGGTGATATGTTCCTGGGCCTAACCAAACTGATTCGAGAATTCCAGGACTCAGGGACTCTAAGTCTGGTTGCTTAGACTTACTTATGTGTGTGTAATTACCAGTAGCCCTACAAGCTTGAGTATGGAGATGAACGAGGAATGCCGTAGTAATCTATATTCCAATGTAACACAATTTATTCCAATCAAGTCATAAAGTTACAATACAAAACATAGTTACATACCAACATGATTCAACGTCCTCCCAACTAGCCTAACGGTCTACTAATTATACCATAAGTATTTAAGACACTATAGCACGAAGGTATGCTAGGAGTTTCTGTTAAAGATAGACTCCTGAATATGACTACAACACAACGTGTCGGGAGGTCTCTTTAACGATGACAAACTCCTAAATATGACTACAACACAACGTGTTGGGACGTCACTTTAATGAGGACAAACTCCAATAACTTTTTGGAGACATGGCTATTTATCCTAAAATCAGACATATCTAAAACACTCCCCAAATAGTCATTAGCATTAGTTTACCTTGGAAAACACAATGAACACAAAGGACAGGAAGTGTCCCACTTAATCAATGCAAAATTATTGAATGGACAGGGCGTTGCCGTCAGTTGTTGTCTGACATGCAGCAAGGACAATCATTTCTACAATATTCTTGTGAAGTTTGACCCATAACCCGTACAGTACAATAAAGCATATCAGCCTATTCTCCCCTTTATGGGAAACAGGGAAAATCCAAACACTACAGATAAATGTCCACAATATTATGCGTTTAGTTACATTCCATTTTGCTCAGAGTTTCACACCTTTCTAGGTGAGCTCAGGAAGGTGGGGCTGATGGCCCACACCTGGTGTTCCAAATCTTTGGAGAAGCAAATGTTACCCAGGACACTGATTAACTGGAACTGGAACACACCCTCCAAAGCCTGGAACACACCCTCTGTGTCAGTTCCCTATTGACGCTTTTCCACTGCATGGTATCGGCTCGACTCACTTTTCCTGCTTTTCCATTGGGCAAAAGTTAGGATAGTACCTGGTACCAGGTACTTTTTTAGTACCTGCTCTGTTGAGGTTCCAAGAGAGCTGAAGCGATACCATGCTGTGACGTGAAAACACGGAAGACTTCTGATTGGACAAGAGTGACTCAAAGCATGCAGCAAAGCAAAACAAGCTGTTCTGCTGCTAGTCGTCCAGTGTCAGAGAATGGTTTTATGAGACGAGAACGGCTGATTTCATTGCCAGTGCATAGGACCAGACTCGTAATTTACGTAATTGTATTTTCCCAAAACTACTGTCAGTTTGGACCTATGCACTGCCGTTGAAATCAACTAGTTATCCCCGTGAGAGACCCACAAAGACGCGCTGTTTTTCTAGCCTACAAAAGGACCATGTCTTTTTCCTCCTCTGGGTTTTTCTGTAGGCTAAGTGGCATACATTGCACTGGTCAAAGTAGTAACGTCAAGCCAAACAGAACCAGCCTACCTAACTTTCTAACCATTTTGCAATCTGCAATGTATTAAGACAAAAGTTACTGCTCACGCGTGCTTCCTCGCTACTACTGGTGTAAACGCTGCCTTGTGTCCAGTAGGCTACTCTAGAGTCAGTCGGTGTGGTATTATAGCTGGCAATTAATAAGGCAATTATTTATACCTTTCAATCGGGATAGAGGGGTTATGTAGGTTGTTTTAAATGTGTTGGTGTTGAGTTGTTAAGTGTATACATTTAAATCTAACAGAACATTGTAGTTATGTAATCTTTTATACTGCAGGGCGATAATTCTGTTTTTATACTTTTTCACTTTTTTTCCAAACAGGGTCTGTGACCATGTTATCCAGATTTTGTTTACTTTTGATTTGCCACTTTACATTCAAAGCTTGTCAATTTAAAAGAAAATTGATGGCGTTCATTCAATAGATTTTTCTGTTCACTGCAGGGTTTACATTAGTTGGCAAATGCCGGCTTTTCGCCGGTATCAGGTGTTAGTTGTGATATCCTCCATTGTTGTTCCCATGTGTGTTGCGTTGGAGTTGGCGTCACAGCAGTTTTCCTGTGATGTCACTATGGGCGAGTACAGGGTACTATCTGCAGTGGAAAACGAACCGAGGCGAGGCATGTAGAGCCGAGTCGAGCTGGTACTAAGCGGTGGAAAAGCTCACAAAGCGAGTAGAGGCGAGGCGAGTAGAGTTGAGCCCCATGAGTAGAGTACCATGCAGTGGAAAAGCGCCATAAATCTGTCCCCATTACAAATCTAAAATGTTGACATGATTACAAATGTCATTTGTTTAAAACCACTATTTTCTTTTAAGATGTGTTACATTAAAAACAGTACTCTGACTCTTTAAGAACATTATGGTCATTAAGACAACATACAAGAGATCTGTCAACCATTCATTGGTATGATCACAGATCTCCTGAAAGCTTACCGTTCAATTCTGTGTCCAAAAATGTAGTTACCAAGCTTGGTAATGGGGTAACTAGACTGAACAAAGACCAATGTGGTAACTAGACTGAACAAAGACTGATGAAGAAAGATGTAAACAAATATTCAATGTGCAAATAGGTTAAGAACAATCACAGCATGTTTGATAACTGTAAGAAAATGTGTGCTCTGTGATCTGCAAAAGGGATATAAAACATGTGGACTAGTAAAGTAAGGTAATTATCAAGGAATCAATGTCAATGTTTTGTCATGGTATTCACCTAAATGAAAGAGTAGCCACAGTCAAATCCTACCTAACAGTGTCTTATACTGGTATATGAGACATACCTACTGTACATAGTCTTTTGAAACGAGCTGTGTTGGTTTCAGTTATAGAAAATCATAGAGGATTCCTTTATAGATTTCCAAATATGTGTGATAGGATGACATTGAATGCATCCTCCATTTTCATGTAGTCAACAGGATGGGACATCCATCTTCATTGGCTGATCCCTTCTGATGACCCATCTGACATGATGAAGATGAAATATACTATATTTAAAATGCCAAATGAGAATGTCCATGCTGAAACATCAGTACAGCCATTCTTTAGTCCTATATTGTTTCTGATGGCCAATTATTTCAAGCCATTTAGACACTGAACAGCATGAATATGTTTTTTTTAAATTTCTGAATATATGTCACTCTTGATAAGAGTATCTGCTTAATGATTTCAATTGACATGTAAATCAGATTCCATAGAGATGCGTAGGACTACCTAAATAAAATGTAATAGTTTGAGTTCCCCCTAATTTTCTTATAGAAGCTGTAAGTGAAAATACATTCAGAATGAGGTTGGTTAACAGGCTACAATGACATTCCAATTTGCTCCATCATTTACGCGTAAAGCTAGGAATACTATACACATCCATGGTTGACTGGATCTATGCAAGATTAGAAGTAGTTACCATTAGTTCTCTAGGCCACCAAATTTATGTTATCAATAAATACATTTTACCTTTGGATATTGTCTTCAATATATTGCAAGCTATTCCTTTTGGCTGATGTCTCTTTGGAGAAGGGATTTAATAAGCATCATAACCCTCAGTCATTGTTCAGTAATTAAAGTGCCCTACATTTACCTCATAACTTCATGTTATTAAATACACAAACACACACACACTTACATGCACTATACCTAGAACATTCTATGCAAGGTTCTTCACAGAACCCCCAATAAATAGTACTACCCTTTCCTTTGGAAGAACCCTTGTTTTCCAAAAAGTGTTCTTCAGATGGATAGGTTTTTGGGTAGAACAATATCCATCCACAAAGAATCCTTCCGGAACCCTATTTCCTATGACTTTTCTATTTTCCTACTGCTCGTCTTTTCATCTCTCCCTCTACTCTGGTATTGTTCATCCTTAATTGCACTCACTCAACCCCCTGTCCCTGTATTCTCCTATACGTCATAATACGTCAAATGAATTACATATAACCCCCACCCCCCGAAAAACACACATACCAGTCCAGTCTGACGTTGATGTGGATGGGATAACAAAGGCTCCATGCACAGGCCGATTCAATTACACCTACCCGAGGAGAATACTCAATGTCCCATAATGCTGAACGTGGAATCATGGGAAGGTCTACTGGGACTGAATGATTGACAGTTGCCAGGGTGAAAGTGCATGCTTGTGTGGGTGTGCACCAATTAGTGTGTTTCCTCAAGGGGCTCAATGTTTATACTAAAAGATTACCCTTTGGTGCAATTACCCTTACTTTCATTAAAACACATCTGACAATAGATTCAGGGAGAGTGGATGAGTGGAGAAAGACATGCAGAGAGAGAGAGAGCATGAGAGGGATGGTGAGATGAGTGAAGGATGAGGACAAAGAGAAATGAAGAGACGGGCAGAGGATTTGAGAGAGAGAGGCTGAACAGAAAAGCAGCCAAAGCTGGCAGACCTGCCGTCCGAAGGAATTAATGTTCCCTCGCAGCCACCTCCCCCTTCTCTGTCTACCTCTCCCCCTATCCTTTGCCCGTCTGCATTCTAATTTAAATGTTTGTTTTCCTGCGCCGCTTCACGGGCTTACAAATGGCCTGATTAAAATCAGAGCGTCAGCTAGGCAGGGGCTGGGGGGGTGAGTGAGCCTCACTTGGAGCAGGATGCAGGGATAGAAGGAAGTCAGTGGGGGTGGGGGCAGAAGTTAACAGGGGAAACATTCTCACTCACAACTCATTGGGTATTCTGTTCGCAGCACTCACGGCAGGCGATCAGACAGGACGACTCAGCACAACGAGACGTAGATATTACCTTCGGCTCCTCTGCTGCGCGCGTGAGGGTGACATTATATACACATTAAATAGTATGCACTCTACACTAAATAAATGAATCTCAAGAAGGTTAACCCGGCAGCTGCCCAGGTCTCTTTCTGTGGTTTACTAACAGTCCAGCACAGCAGAACGCCAGACAGAAAGCTCTAAGTCCTCACCCCTAAAAAAAATGAAAATAGAGGAGAGGAGGGCATTCATAGAGGATAGGGTGAGAAGATGCATTCATTCTGGATGCCCTTGTGATTGTTTTGGCATTGGCGTTGTTGTTTCGGGTCTCCATGCTGACACAGCACATCTGAAGATAGATGCATGTGCTTTGGTGCATGCGTTTGTGTGTCACGTCTATATTCGGGGCAGCAAATCTAAAGATGGATGCGACAGCAGAAGCCGCAGCCAGAAAAGAGAACCTTCAAATAGGAAGGCTACATAGGGTACACATGAGACCGGCAAGTCACAAGACAGAGGAGTTCTATACTTTTGATTAAGTTATGGTATGCTGTTTGCTGTTATGTAATGTATCTCCTGAATTCTACTTCAGTGTATTACAACATTGTGTCATCTTCTTAATCTCCTTATAAAAGTCCAACACAAGGCCACTTATGTACCTAATATTTCTGTTGCCATTGTATTTCAAATATACCCTAATCTATAACAAAGGATTTGAACAGATAAAGGGCCAAAATCAGTAAAGATCTGCTTTAGTTGATATTCGGGGTGGAAAGTCTGACTGTTTTACCTGACGCAGATCTTTCCGACTTCTTTAGATCACGAAAGATCTCAAAATGTTGCTTGTTACCAAACCTACAGTATTTTTAACCTGTGCACACTTGTTATTTGTTGGTTGGAGCTCTGAAATGGATTTACTCTGAGCCTAGTTTTTATCCCTGGTCATTTAATAGAGAGTTTAGTCAGTGTTAGAAATGGAAACAATGAATGTGCCACCACAAACAGCCTCATAGGTAGGAAAAGTAGATATATAGAGAGAGATGTGTCTAGATAGTTAGTTAGTTAGTTAGTGAGTGAGTAGTTAGTGAGTGAGTGAGTGAGTGAGTGAGATTTCCTATGCACAATTGTGCTTACATACTCTGTTCACTGTTCTCCACTGATGGATAAAAAAGTTATAAAGCATTTACAAGCAAACAATACAATTCAGTATGACTGTACATGTAAAAAACAGCCTATGCATATGGTAAAATGAACTAATCGTAATCACTGCAGCTGTGAGTTCTCCCCAAATATTGTGACGGTCTAGAGGTAATTAATAGGCCTTAGGAAGGTACTGCCAATAAAAATGCAAACTCTCACTGATGTGATACACGAACACAACTCTATCAGCCAAGCGATGATCGCTTTATCATAAAGTTTAAATTTAATAATTTGCGAAACACATCATTTCCATCCTTGAGCTGCTGTTTGGGAATAATAAATGTGGTGTGGTGTCTATTTTAGGCTTGGTTTGCAAGCTGCTAGCATGAGAGTAGTTGAAGATGCACCTGTTTTGGTTGTGCAAGTTCAGGTACTTTGTAACGCAGCAGCACATCCCAAAAGTGCGCAGTGGCTACTTCAGTGGATGTTTAATAAACCATTGTGCAAAAGACAACCATATGAAACATTACAGTTCTTTGTAGAACCAGTCTCACAACTTGAATTTCTATTTACAGGAGGAAACGTAACAATCCCACCAGAATCCAACCCTAAAAATATTTTTTTTGGAGTATATTATTTGTGTAATAAAACGCTAATTCCAATTATTTATTGTTTGACCAGAACATGTTCAATAAAAGAAGGCAGTTGGAAGGCATAGACTGATTTTATGGTTTTATGAAGCATAACATAAAATGATCAGTCTACCAGCAACCAAGCTAGCTCAAAGCAATAGTCAATGATTTTTTTGGCTCTCTATGACAGGGGTGTCCAAACAGTTCCACGGAGGGCCGAGTGTCTGCAGGTTTTCGCTCTCACCTTGTACTTGATTGACTAATTAGGTTACTAATTGGTTAGTTTCTACCCTCACCTGATTGTTTAGGTGTGAACTGAGAACCAATTTATAGGAAAAACAAAAAACCCGCAGATACTCGGCCCTCCGTGGAACTGTTTGGACACCCCTGCTCTATGAGGAGGTCTTCCAGAAATGATGTTGGCCCCACTAGGATGTTAAACATTTAATAAATAGCCTGCAGTATTAAAAACTAATGAAAACCATTTGGTCAAGTGTCTGAAGACTGCTGAGATTTAAAATCCTGATTTATTTAAATGAAAATGAGTTTTGTTTAAGTGTACATAATGGAGTGTAACGAAAAAGTAAAATTGGAATTCACATCCAGGTGAGATAAAAAGCAAAGGACACATCTGTGAATCCCTTTGGCATATTTTTAGGAAAATGCCTATGATTAAAAAACATTTTATTTAGTAAAAAAAACAATTTCTCAACTGTTGCCATTTTTGCCGGACCGCGTAAGGGGAACTGGCCAAGAAGAGCGAATGTCTCGTGGGTGAGTGAGTGACCCTTGTTAAATAGCGTAGTGGTTAGAGATGTGGACCTGCAACCAATCAGTCCTGCATTTGAATCTCGGCACAGTCAGAACAAATTATGCTTTAGGATTTGTTCCGGATTGACAAACACTTTGCTGGCTACAACCTTCAGTAGCTGCGTTACATTACGCCTAAATTAAAACTGTTCATGGTTATATTGCAACTATTTCTGGTGGATTTTCCAAGTACGCATCCCTGCATGCTTTTTGGGTCAAAAACTTTACTGGCTACAAGCTTCAGTAGCTAAGTTATAGTAAGCCTAATATAAAACTGTTCACGGTTATATTGCGACTATTTCTGGTGGATTTTTGAAGTATGCACCCGTGCATGCTTTTTGGGTCAGGATAGACAAAAACTTTGCTGGCTACAACTTTCAGTAGCTACATTATAATAAGCCTAAAATAAAACTGTTTATATTGCGAATATTTCTGGTGGATTTTTGAAGTATGCATCCGTGCATGGTTTTTGGTGTAATATATGCTAGATAAAAACCCCTTGGGCAGTAAAAGAGTAGGGGTTTCCACGACTCTCTCGTCTTTTCACTTGACGAAAAAGTCAGTTAGTGTCACCTATATTGAGAGTTATGGTATCAATTTCATTCATGAATGAAAGAAAAACTAACTTTTTTGTTCCATGAAATAGCTTTGGCTGTTCATATTCAGTCTCGCTAGCAATTGCTCAAATCTTATACTATTCCAAGTAGTAAGTTAGATACTAGTAAGCCTATTACTGGCTAAAAAGCTGTTAAAACAGCCAGTGGTAAAAGCCATACATTTCATTGATGCTATTTGTGGTTGAGGTAAACTTAAGAAATATTAGTCAGTTTAACACAATGCTTAATGGTGTCTAGCGAAATATTTAAACTTGGTGTGATGTTAATGCGTGACAAAATGATCTAATGTTGAGATGGTATACCGACATTAGGCAAACGTATAGCACCATGGTGTAGTGGTAAGACACAGCCACTCACGTGGGAGACCCGGTTTTGAATCCAGTGAAGGCAAAAACATTTATTACTACTCCTCCACATACACAATTTTTTTGACCTTAGGGGGGGCCTCTTCCACATGATACCCTAAATTCCATTGGTATGCAATAGGAAATGTACACATACAGCCACACTGTAAACATTCATTCAGGGGTGAATATAAATGAATATTTTGAACGCACGTAATGTCATTTATTTGCTGACCCGAAGTATATTTTTTTGAGTGCAAATAAAGACAGGGGAACTGTACCTATTGAAATAAAATTAAAGTCTGTTTTTAATCTCCTCCCTTTCTAGCCACATGGCTGTTTTTTACAGTATGCTTTTATTCTTTCACAGACTGTTGTAAGAACATTTGAAGAAACATCTTCTTTATTGGTATTAAAGTGGAACTGACAGCCTTTTAATTATTTTGCAGATATGAAGTACGGACAGACAATAAAAATGATATATGTAAAATAAATGAAATTTCAAGTCATGCTACAAAACCTACTTTATATGATGTTTTAATCTAGGTTATATTTGAACCCAACATCCCATTAAGTAGATTAAAGCATTGTTGGTAGCATAGATTGGGTAATTTATTGACATCTTTCTGATCTGTCAATTAAATGCCTTGGCATCAATCCAATCAAACCGATTTATTGGCTAGATAGACAAGTTCTCCTACAGTTGTCATATGCGGATTGGGATCAGACTGTGAAAGAAGCATGCATTGGCAGACAGCCTGCACAGGTGACAGTGCAATTTTAACAGCTCACTACGAGCTGAAAAATGTGTGTTTATCTATTGTTCCCGCCATAACTTTTAGCTTCCCGCCATTGCCATATCTTTTAGCTCATTCTGATCTGGATAGTAGATGTGTTCTGCGCAACTACAGGAGAGAGAGAGCCTGTCTGTTTTTTTGTTTTTTTTATCAGGACTGGATCAGGATCTAATTTCAGTCTTTTAATAGTGGAAGCAAATGCTGTGTCCAGTAATGCTTGTTGTGGAACCTCTGGTCATAGTCGGCAGATTAAGCACTACGCAGAAACAAAAACAGGTGAACTGATTAAATGACCATGTCCATCAATGTTATATATGAATCTACTCCAGAAGAATTAATCAAATTGTGCACTAAGTAGAATTTGAAAAAACATGTTATTTTCTAATTGTTCAAATGGTATTCACTGTACCCGGTTAGGTGGTGTAACTAAAAGACATGAAATATTTCAAAACATTTCCAGATGACGTGTTTCAATACTCCAACAAAGTTGAGGTCTTAAAGTTTTTAAGTTGGTGGCAACTCTGCATATGTTATTAGAATTTCAATCTGTGTTTTAACGAAGCCTAAACACCAGGCATACAGCATTTTGTAGATTAAAGAGACAGTAGTATGAACTCCAATTCCTTCAGTGACTGGTTGTGCTCTCCAAGGCATGCTTCACAGACGCAATGAATGAAGGAGTTATTGCCATCCATTAGCCATTAGGCCTTCACAGTGGAGGGGAGACATGTTGATCAGTGGGTTCTCATTTCAGCGCCTCATGTCAGAAGACTGACACGTAAATCTTCCAGAATAAAGATTAAAAAAGATAAAAATCACTGTGTGTGAAATGGAAATAAAAAGTGTCTATGTGCCAGGGCGGAGAGGAAGGTGGGAAAATTGATGAGAGGATGATGAGGGTAGGCAAGTGAAGACAGAAAGGAGAAAGGACATAGTGCAGATTTAACAGTGAAGTCGTTGCCCAGAACACTAAACCTACTTACTGAATATTCTAAACGTCAATCTGTTTTTTCCCCGAACTTGTCTACCTTACTATCCCAATTTTGTGGTATCTAATTTGTTGTTAAACTTAACCTGATCAATTTCTTGATCAGTATCTTTGGGATCCTCTTTGAGGGCCCCCTAGGTATGTGTTCGGTTTAGTGTTATTTGGACTTAGTTTTGTTGTCTTTACATGCCTGTCTGGTTTTCCTTGATGAAACACAAAGCACAGATTCTGTCTACAACTGTAATTATTAACTTTTTTTGAGGCTTCTAAACAAACATATTTGAGACATAGTTAAGGCCACATGTCATCTAAGCAACCGTCTATGGGTTCAGGAGCATCAAGATCGGGAACACTCCCCCTCAAAAACAAGCCCTGCAAAGTCGTGAGCTGCTTCTTACAACAATGCACGTTTAACCAGTAAGTAGTACTCCCGCCAGTCGTCCGTCTCCCTGAACCCGGACAGTGTTGAGCGAAGGTTCGCTGCACTCGTGGGAATCCTGGCAGAGGACTGCTGCCGAACAGCTTGTGCTTGATCCCAGGCCTTAGCCTCCCAAGTGGCCCAGTGCTCTATCTCTTTCAATCCTTGCTATTCCCTTCAGAGAGAACTTTAAACCAAATCAATACAACACTCTGAACCCCTTTTTTTGCTCATAACCCTGCTCTCTCTCCCTCTTTCATCTGCTCGAAAGACTCCCCGCTGTCCCACTCTCTTTTTGAGTGCAATGCGGTAGTGTGAAAAATGTGTCCTTGGTTGAGATTTTCAGACTTAACGCAGGTGAACATGGACCGAGCCTACCTTCATGTACTGGGAACACACACACAAACATACGTGTGTGCCATTATGTACGCCACTGTCTGTTGTTCTCCGTTAGTAGCGAATGTGCGTGTGTTCTTGCGTCAGAAGCATGTGTGTCGGCATCAACAGCGGTGCCAGCATTGCTGTTGACCGTAGCAGTAGCCTCTAGCTAGCTGATTAACACGTGTTTCCAGTAAAAAAGGAGTCCTGCGTTTATTGTGTTCCATAAACCTAAATGCCCCCAGATTTACTTTTCATTTACTTCATATGAACCAGTTTCCATTTCCATCTTGTAATGGTAACAAGGTGCCGGCGGCAGTTTTAAAGTAGGTGCCAAGAGACCAAGCAGGCCCTCAGATACACGCATACACGCAGAACATGAATTTGTGAGTTCACATGCAAGGAACATTGAGGAAAGGGATTTTTTGGGGAAATGTGCATTTGAGGTGGGCAGAACGGGTGTTGGGCAGAAGCCAGAGCATGGGGGATGTTAAAACGGTTACGGACTCTGTGCCCGCTGTCCAGCATTTATCTCAATGGGATGGAAAGTGAGAAGACAAATCATCCTGTGGCACCGTGCTACGTACCCACTCATCCCTCTGCCCGCT
>JACXGI010000273.1:35478-159976 GCA_016801175.1 Esox masquinongy
TTCTCTCCCCACTCATCCCTCTGCCTGCTGCCCCTATCTTTCTCTCCCCACTCATCCCTCTGCCTGCTGCCCCTATCTTTCTCTCCCCACTCATCCCTCTGCCTGCTGCCCCTATCTTTCTCTCCCCACTCATCCCTCTGCCCGCTGCCCCTATCTTTCTCTCCCCACTCATCCCTCTGCCCGCTGCCCCTATCTTTCTCTCCCCATAATTCTCTCTCTTTGGCTCATTGTTTCTCAGTCTCTCTGTCTGCACGGTCTCAGTCTCTATCTCGCTGCCTGCCTCTTTCTCTCCTCTCTCCGCCTCTCTCCCTTTGCCTATAACAGAGTCTCTCTCTGCCTCGCTCTATCTCTCTCCACCTCTCCGCCAAAGTTTAAAGGAAATCCATAATTCTGTCCCAAAGACCGGGAGGGGATGGACAGTACAACCCCTAGCTGTGGGGCGGATGAACCTGCGTGTGCGCGTCGGTGCGCGCGAGCCTTGATTAGAGTGTCTGCCGATTTACTTAAATGTACACTAACTGGAACTTCATGGCTTTGGCAATGACTGTCGTTTCCTATTAGGACGTGCTGACAGGCAGCCACGGCACACAGCAGCCACTGTTGATCCAGAGCCTCCCGCTGCCCTGGAAAAGTTTTTATGGGAGAACACGTGTCTATACAGATGCGTGAGAGCATTCGTGTTTAAATGCAGGAGTTTGTCGACAAATTGGCGGATGACTCGCACTGGCGCTACCGTTTCATACGAATGTGGGATACTTTTAATTTTTTCCCCCAGTATCCCAGCTCCCCCAGTCTTCCAACCCGCACCCCCCTCACTCACACACACTCACTCTCTCTTTTCCTCTTTTTTCCCTCCGGCTGTGTTGTGGGAGTGTTTGTGCCTGTGCCAGATCAGAAATAGACAGTAAATTACAGAGGGCCATTTGGGCTGAGTGACGACAGCCTACTACGTGTGTTTGACCTGAAAATACCCCACTGCATCCTGCCCCCTTACGACTGCAAATGCCTGTTGGGGCATGCACACACACGCACATGCAAACACACGCACCTGTAGGTTACCGAGCATGCTGGTTTTCCACTTTAATTATGTGGTGAAAGAAATGGCTATATTCACTTGAAAATATTTCTCCAAAATCATGAATGGATTCCATAAATTGGAAGACAAAACCCATACTTTTCCTTTTAAACAGTGTGTAGAGTAGGCTACATACCCACAGTCGATTTGAGTGATAAACAAGTAAATCAAATGCTTTATTTGATCTTATTTATTTCATTTTACTTTTTTTGTATGGAATGATTATCTAACTGGCTGGCAGCTACGTTTTCCATACTACCATGTTCCAATATGAATACGGGAATAATCCCAACAGGAGGAAAAAGTTACCTTGAAAGATGGTTGGCTGCAATAAAGACTAAAACATAACCCTGAAAAATCATAAAGTGAAATTCAATCAGATATATGGCTGGAAATGCAATCAGAGCCTGTTCTCTCACTAGGGCTCAACACACACGCTCGCTCTTGGTTTCCCTGTCTCTTTGCCAGTCTCTTTCTCTGTTCTTTATACCAGCCAATTATATCTGTACCTTTACAGTATTAGCACACTTTCCTTAGATACCAAACAACATATTTACAACGTGTTACTTCCTTGGACAGAAGTTCCAAACAGGGAATTCTGAAGTCACTATACCCATATAATGCGTATCTCTTCATTTGTGTCATGTCTCAACAACAAATGTACTACGGTTTAAAATTCAGGTCATCATTTGTGTGATCATTGGCATGCACCTCCACAAAGAGAGTGGCAAGAGTTTAACCAAAAGGCAGTGGAACATTCGGCTCTGAGATCCTTCATTATGGACTCACCTTGAGAGAATCGAAGCAGGCGATGACTCGTCCATTCTCCACCTGGCAGCTCTTGGCAGGGTGAGCGAACTTACACTCATTGTCCGGTCGAGAGCATGTACCTCTCTGAAACTCCCGACACACCTCCAAGGTCAGCCATTTTGTGTCCCGAATCGGCGTCATATTGACCGCCATTTTGTACCAGGCAGGAGTAGTCGATTAATAGCGACCAATATTCAGGCAATAAGTGAGGTCTTGGACTGTGTGTGAGTTTTTGAGGGTTTTTTTCTGATGGCAACTAAACTGAAGAAAACAACGAATATTAAAACAAGCCGATCAATAAAGTGTTTTAAAAAAATATATCCAGGTTGGTGGAGGTGAGCCCATAGACCTGGGACTCTCCTAGGATCTGCAGCCCATCCTTAGAGCCTGTTACTGGGGCTGATTAGACTCCTCCAGTGCCTGTCACCCAGGCTTCGGGCTGGGGGCACTGACGAAAGATTGCTTTGTGCAGGCTGATCCAACTTTTGCCCTCCCTCTCTCTGCCTCTCTCTCTTTGTCCCTCCCTATGCCTCTCTCCTTAGCTGAACTGTCAGGCGAGATGGGTGGCGAAACTCATTATTGATCTGGTTGGCCCACGATTTGAAGAGGGACCAGGGGAGTGGAGAGGGAGGGACAGCAACAGGACAGTCCCCTTTCACCCACACAGAAGGAATACAATCCTATATGTTGGAAGTACTGGGCATTCCGTGGGCTCCTGGTGTGGTATGACAAATCAAAACAATTGCAGGGCTTCAAGGAAGGCACTTCTGTCTGTGGAAAGGAGAAGAGAGACAGTCAGCATTCGAGGGAGCAAATCTGAAACACACATACAAACTGTATATCCATACAGACCGACTAATGTGTACTATACACACACAAGTTTGTTTTTCTATCCTTGTGGGGACCAAAAAAGGACCAAGATCCTAACATCTAACCCTAACTCTAAACCAAACCTGCAATACATAAACCTAAAAGTAACCCCTATTCTTCCAGTATGCCAAATTGTCGTATATCAAATTTCTCCATGTTGGGACCAATTTTTCAGGACTATCTTTGTGATACACTACCGT
Source organism: Esox masquinongy (assembly GCA_016801175.1). Taxonomy (NCBI): domain Eukaryota; kingdom Metazoa; phylum Chordata; class Actinopteri; order Esociformes; family Esocidae; genus Esox; species Esox masquinongy. The sequence goes on from JACXGI010000273.1 coordinate 38,434, forward strand.
TTTATATGCGTGTGTACACACTGTGTGTGTACACCCATCTGGATCATACACAGACATACACACAGTGTACAGAATAAAACATTACAGAAGTGCTAATAATATATTTATTGTGTTTTTTTGTTCTTTGTATTGCATATAAGGATTCAGCACCCAATCTATTATTTTTATATGAGGGGTTGTCACACACATTGTTTACTTTTAGCAAATAATAACATAAAAATTACATGCATCTATAAACTAAACATCACCATCCAAACCAAATGCTAAACCATATTAAAAATATTATGTGAAAATATACTGATGCATCAAAATGATTTAAAATTCCCAAATTATATAAATAATTTACAAAATATAATTGACAATAAATATGTTTTTGTTTAGCGAGTCCAACAGTCAGAGGCAGTAGGGATGACCAGGGATATTTTCTTAGTAAGTGCTACATTTAAAATGTTCCATTCCTGGTAAGCATTTAAGTACATTTGTGTGTCAGGTAATAAAATAAAAAGTACTTTGTTTCTTTAGAAGTCAAAGTTCTCAAAAATAAAAACAGTAAACTAAAACACAGATATCACACAAAAACATTATAATTCATAGTATTTTTACATACACTCATCAGCCACTTTAACATGAATAACAAAACAGCGAATCATGTTGCTGTAACTTAATATATAAAGCATGCAGACAGGCTCAAAAGGTTTAGTTGTTGTTCGACCAAACATTAGAACAGGGAAAACTCATGATAATTCAAGCAACTTTTTCTGTGGTGTGATTGTAGGTGCCAGACGTGGTGGTTCCAACATCTCAGAAACAACTTGCTTTGAAACCACTTGTTAGTACACTTAGTTACAATACTGTATGGTGTTATTGCATATTTAAAAAGTGTTAATACACTTCATAGTTGTAATACTACTGTATATAATGTTATTGCATAACCTTAGAGTGTTAATACACTTCTTATATATAATACCATGTTATGTCATTGCATAACAGTGAAGTGTTAATACACTTACTAGCTTAAATATCATGTCATAATTTTATAATACTACAGTGAAATAAACATCTTAGTTAAAATTACTACATGGTATATTTGCATAAACCTAAAGTGGAAAGTGCATGTGGATTAGTGAAAGGTGAACAAGTACAGTTTACCCTACTTTTATGAATATATAAATTAGGGGTCGACCGATTATCAGTCTAACCAATAATTGGATCCAATATTCAGACTTACAATAATCGGAATCGTTCATTTGTCTGATATAACCGCCGATAAAAGACTTAGTTTTAAATGCGCTTCTCTGGCAGCCGCATCTCTCTGAAAGGTTTCTGCTTGTATTGCTCAATGTGCCGCCCGCAGAATTATTAGATTGGTTATACATGTTATACACAAGTAAATAGCCAATCAACACTATGTCATATGTGAGAGAGACGTCGGAAAGTAGAACGCAGAGATGCATGGCTGAGAAGAGAGGTAAGAATGCTGACGTTGCCATCACAATAATCTAAACTGACGTTGTAACAAACATTACCCTCATTATGATCTTTTTCTATGTTGACAATACCCAGTTTAATTTTTTTGTGGACTAATGTTACTCCATCGAAAATGCCTGAACTAATGTTTTGGTGTAGCCTACTAGCAGAAAAACAGACTTTGGAAAGTGATTTTTCCGGACCCCCGTTTAATAGGGCAAACATGATAAATCAGCCACATTTGATAGGCAAAGGTCTCTGCCTAATGCTCTTTGTTGCAGTAAAAGATAGCTCACGCTAATGTTTGAGTTTATTTATGCAGTGATATTTTTGTGTAACAATGTAATTGCAAATGTAATTAGATAGCTAACGTTCTATAGCAATTAGATAGCTAACATTTATCGTCATAATAATCCCAAATAAAAGTGTCTAAACGCTGCATTAATGACAAGAAAATTATAGGGAATTGAATCTTCAAAAATTAAACTAAGCAACAGATGTAAATGTCCATTGCAAACTATTATAGCAATACACATCATTCATTTGTAGCCCACCTTATAGTTGCAGGGTTCTGGCTAGTTAGCTTGCTAAACATGTTAGCAATTTAATTAGTTTACAGTAACGTCACATTGGGCAGACTACCAAAACAGCAAAATAAAGTGACAGACGTCATAAATACATTACCTGGAGATTCAATAAGATAGTTGTATACAGCCTATATAGGTAGTTGTAAATAGCAATATAGCTAGTTGTATATCAGGATGACACCTCCGGCCACTAGGTTGGGTCGTTTGCCCACTTTGATGGAGGCAGACTAAATGGACACTCAACCCCTATTTCTTGAGTTTTCTCTTTATAACGTTGCCGATCAGTGACTGGCCATAGTGTTTGTGCTCCTAATAGCTAAAAAGCAATATGGTTTTCTTATTTTGTATGAATGAACTGGCAAAAACATCTTTTTTGGTTTCCTGTTATGATGTTAATATATTACGTTCATAGAATTGGAACCAACTTACACACAAAGGGTTTCCAATGCTTTTGTGCTGTAATAAATGAAGCATTTTTTGCTGTATTAATTTAAGCATATTTTAGTTCTTTGACCCTCTTTCTCTTTTGAACCTCCCTTTCATTGCAGATGACTACACCACAGAAAAGTTAGTTACAGAAACATTTTACTTTATTTATTCATTTTTTACAGGAAAGAAACCTGACAAAGATTGTAAACTGTAAAATATACCTGATTTGGGAAGCTATTAAGTTAATTAATTTTATCTATATGAAATTTCAGTTCACAAGAAATGCTGCTAGGAGCTCCCTGCATTTTATTCTTCAAATATAATGTTTCAATATAAATATAATATAATGTTTCAAATATAATGTTTCAATATGTTTTATAATGTTCTGTTTTCAAGTACTTAAAATTTTGACAGTAAAAATGTAAAAGTTCATTTTTACCGGAAATAAAAATCGGCCCCAAATATCGGTCATCTGTCTCCTAGATCACTAATAATCGGTATCGGAATCGGCCCTGAAAAAAACATATTTGTCGACCCATAATATAAATGTAGGCAATAAGTTTAGGGAATAGATTTTTACTTTTTACAAACAATGCCAATCAGAGTTTTTCTAGTACTTACAGTAACTGGCCAATTGTAACAATATGCAATGTTTTGTCCGGTCCAGTGTTACATGTTACACACTTTGTGCACTCTCTCCCTCTCTCGCTCCTACAGTAGGAACTAACATCAACTGCAAACCTCTTGAATGGAAAAACAAATCAAAATCATATCGCTTTCAGTGAAGCACCACACAGCCAGACATTGCCAATTTATAATAAAAAAGGTTGAGGGGGGGAGTTTGTGAGGGAGCATCACCCTGCCTCTGTCCCATTCTTGCTGAAACAGTGTGACCTGGGAGGGAACCAATCAGGCAGGACTATTGTTGCAGTAACAACTGGGCTGAGGGCCATGTGGGAGAAGAGAGCCTAGACGAGGTCACCTCATCAGAACAGAGAGAGGGAGGGAGAGAAAGGGGCACACAGGCAAACAGAAATACTGAAAATTAAGAGGGAGGGACAAAGGGAGGAAGGCAGACAGACAGAAATAAAGACAGATAAAGAATCGGAGGGAGGAAGAGAGGCAATGAGTTGCCATATTGAAAACTATTTGCCCTGATGCAGTCACGACTCAACTGTTGGTAACATGTGAGAGATTGTATTTCTGCTAGATCTTCCTACCACTATAAATCTCCCTCCTACTCACCTAGTTATTGCACTCTCCACCAACCCCTACAGTCATACAAGAAAGCAAGTACACTCCCTGGAAAGTTGAATTGTTTGTCATATATTTGGAAACATGGATATTTGAGCAAAATTCCAACCACATTCACTGGTAAAGGTTACCCAATTTAACAAATCACACTGAAAATAAACATAAATACAATTTTCATATGTGGACAAATGAGTACAAGCCTACATTTACATCACATAAAATGGCCCAAATTACAAAACAGGTGCAGATGTTCAGCAAATCATTAGAGAGCACCTTGGGAGACTGCAGCCTTCCATAAAGATTAGAAACTTGGTCTGGTTTATATTTAACAATACATGCAGGGTTTTTCGGCCATAGAAACTCTTTTTTCGACCCACCTAATAAGAAAAGTGACAAATTGCATTTAAGTCCAGCATAACAAATAACTTACTCCATTAGAAATTCTGCAAACATTTTTGAGAGAATACGGTAATCTCTCCAGCAGAAAGCTGGGGCTGGAATGCGTGTCATCTATAAAAAACAAAGTTAGAGCTATGGGCTCTCAAAAATGTCCTTCCCTGGAGCTTAGTAGGAATGATCAGGTAGTACTAGCTGGTAGTGATTGGCAAATTGGGCATTGTTTTCATTAAGGTGTCCCTCATGATTCCTTCTCGACTAAAAGTGCTGTTTCATTCCAAACAATTAATCACTAGTAACTAGTGAATGGTCGCAAGATAAGGAGACCTTTTCTTTATTTATGGATTTATTGAAATGGCCTTAACGTTTTTGCTGTCAATACTGCGTGCAGTTGTTGAGTATGCTACAGTATAGCTACAGGCTATCCCTAGTCCAGGCAAACTTTTTGGAAAATTTTCAGAAAATTCAGATGTATAAGGATGGGCTGGTGAGTTGTTTTACTTCCCCTCAAAACTATTTTACTACCATATGCGGGCCAGATGGAATTGCACCGCAGGCCGGATTCAGCCCGTAGGCCTTAGGTTGCACACCCCTGGGCCTTAATTTCGCAAGCCGTGAAATTAATGTGACATTAAACGTGACATTAAAGCCGCACCTAAGCAAATTCTAATCGTGGAATAAACAAACAACTTGCTCTAATTAAATTACAGATCTCCCCTGATTAATGTTTGTAGATAAACCTCCCAAGGGACGCTGACTACTTTATGCCACTGCCTATTCAAGTAGCCTATTTTATACATTTGGTTTGGGAATTTGGGAATTATTTAATAGAGACACAAGTATTTGGTAGTGGCTAACCATCCATCAGAAAAGTTAATGTTTACAGGCCCCCACCTGAACCCCAATCTAGCCATATTTAAGCCTAAACTTCAAAGTACAATACCTTGAAAAACTTAGGTGCGATCCAGTGTTGGATCAAATGCCTGCACAACCTGCAATTCTCCAGATAAGGGCTGATAACATTTTCCCTTAAATTAACACTTATTACTATGTAACTGCTATGTGAAAACATTAACTACTGTATTAACAACATGTTATACCACAGGTATTACATCATAATTACAATAGAATAATGATTTATCTGTATAGGTTATTACACTTGTGGAAAAACAAGAGGTAATCACAAAACATCGTGTAGGATGTTATTCCAAGTGTGTAAATACACATGATTTTTGTTTTAGTAATTACACAATGTCTTGTCACACGTAAATAAAAATACCGGAATTACACCTTTGCATTTATTTGACAACTTGCATTTATTTAATTCCAAGTTGAGCACTGTCCATAGTTTACAATAAAACAGGATGTTATTCCAAGTGTGTAAGTGTGTAAATACACATGATTTTTGTTTTAGTAATTACACAATGTCTTGTCACACATAAATAAAAATACTGGAATTACAACTTTGCATTTATTTGACAACTTGCATTATTTAATTCCAAGTTGAGCACTGTACATAGTTTACAATAAAACACAAGTCTTTAACATAACACACAGATTTTCAAACAGAGAAGTGTATATTAAGAGCAAAATTGTAATATTCTAAAATGTTAATTAATGAAGATTAACTACAGAGGATTATGCGATTAATCAGAATTAATTATTTTTATTGTTTGACTCACTCACTCACTCACTAACTGCCCAAACGACCAATGGATCGACTCTTGTTAAATAGCGTAGTGGTTAGAGACACGGCCTAGAGAACAACAGGTCCTGCGTTCAACTCCCGTAACCGTCAAAACAAATTATGCCTGAGGTTCAGGACAGACAGCCTAAAACAAAACAGTTCTGGTGGATATTAGGATTTGTTCAGGATAGAGACTTTGCTGCCTACACGATTCTCTCGTCTTTACACAGTCAGTTATCGTCACCTATATTGATAGATACTGTATCAATGTCATTCACAGTTAAAACGGCCAGTGGCAAAAGATGATTTGTTTAGGATAGACAAAAACGTTGCTGGCTACAACCTACAGTAGCTACAGGAAGCCTAAAATGAAACTGTTTACTGTAGTGATGGCGAAACGAGGCTTCATTACAGTTATTTTACCAGCAGGATATTATGCTGGCAGCACTCAGATTTTCATTATTACAATAAAAGCCATCACTGAAATTTATAGGGCCATATAGTTAACACTCTAGTATGTAAAAATAACATACAAGAACAACATTGGAACGGACATTAAACATAAAATGACAGACTAGATTGACAGACTAGATTGTTAACTATATCGCCTTATATAGTTCAATGATGGCTTTTATTTTGAAAAAGAAAATCTGAGTTAATATCCTGCTGCTAGAAGAATAGTAATGAAGCCTCGAATGGCCATCACTAGTTTACGGTTATATTGCGACTATTTGTGGTGGATTTTCAAATTATGTCTTAGGATTTGTGCAGGATAGTCAAACACTTAGGCTGGCTACACGATTCTCTCATCTTTTCACTTGACGAAAAAGCCTGTTATCGTCACCTATGTTGATACATTAGTTATTGTATCAATGTCATTCACGAATGGCTAATAAGCTGTTAAAACGGCCAGTGGCAAAAGCCATAGAGTTAATAGATGCTATTCGTGGTGGAGGTAAACTTAATAAGAAACGTTACTAAGTTCAACACAATGCTTAATGGCGTCTAGCGACATATTACTTGCTAATAAGCTTTTAAAACAGCCAGTGGCAAGTCATACAGTTCATAGATACTAAACTTAATAAGAAACGTTACTCAGTTTAACACAATGGTTAATGGTGTCTAAAAAAATATTCAAACTTAACGTGATGTTAATGCATGACAAAATTATATAATGTCAAGACGCTATACTGACACCCAGCAAATGTTCACCTCTATGGCGTAGTGGTTAACAGCACAGCCTTTCAAGTGGGTAATCCGGGTTTGAAAAAATAAATAAATTAATAAAACTGGTGGAATGTCACACAGCTAATTAGGTCAAATGGCAACAGGTGAGTCGCATACAGTATATAGGTATATATATATATATATATATATATATATATATATACAGTGGATATAAAAAGTCTACACACACCTGTTAAAATGCCAGGCTCTTGTGATGTAAAAGAATGAGACAAAGATAAATCATGTCAGAACTTTTTCCACCTTTAATGTGACCTATAACGTGAACAATTCAATTGAAAAACAAACTGAAATCTTTGACGGGGAAAAATAAAAAACTCAAAACAACCTGGTTGCATAAGCGTGCACACCCTTAAACTAATACTTTGTTGACACACCTTTTGTTTTTATTACAGCACTCAGTCTTTTTGGGTAGGAGTCTATTAGCATGGCACATCTTGACGTGGCAAAATTTGCCCACTCTTCTTTGCATAAGCGCTCCAAATCTGTCAGATTGCGAGGACATATCCTGTGCACAGCCCTCTTCAGATCACCCCACAGATCTGGCAGGGCCATTCCAAAACGTTAATCTTCTTCTGGTGAAGCTATGCTTTTGTGGATTTGGATGTGTGCTTTGGGTCGTTGTCGTGCTGAAAGGTGAACTTCATCTTCAGCTTTCTAACGGACACCTGAAGGTTTTGTGCCAAAATTGCCTGGTATTTGGAACTGTTCATAATTCCCTCCACCCTGACTAAGACCCCGGTTCCAGCTGAAGAAAAACAGTCCCAAAGATGATGCTGCCACCACCTTGCTTCACTGTTGGTATGGTGTTGTTTGGGTGATGTGCAGTGTTGTTTTTGCGCCAAACATACCTTTTGGAATTATGGCCAAAAAGTTCAACCTTGGTTTCATCAGACCATAACACATTTTCCCACGTGCTTTTGGGGGACTTGATGTTTGTTTTTGCAAACTTCAGTTGGGCTTGGATGTTTTTCTTTCTAAGAAAAGGCTTCCGTCTTGCCACCCTACCCCATAGCCTATTCATATGAAGAATACAAGAGATTGTTGTCACATGTAGCACACAGCCAGTACTTGCCAGAAATTCCTGCAGTTCCTTTAATGTAGCTGTAGGCCTCTTGGAAGCCTCCCTGACCAGTTTTCTTCTCGTCTTTTCATAAATTTTGGAGGGACGTCCAGTTCTTGGTAATGTCTCTGTTGTGCCATATTTTCTACACTTGATGATGACTGTCTTCACTGTGTTCCATGGTATATCTAATGTTTTGGAAATTCTTTTGTACCCTTCTCCTGACTGATATCTTTCAACAATGCGATCCCTCTGTTGCTTTGGAAGCTCTCTGTGGACCATGGCTTTTGCCCTGAGATGCAACTGAGAAAATGTCTGGAAAATCCTACTACAACAGCTGAACGTTATTTGTGATTAATCAGAGTCACTTTAAATGATGGCAGGTGTGTAATGACTTCTATTTAACATGAGTTTGAATGTGATTGGTTAATACTGAACACAGCCACATACCCAGTCATAAGAGGGTGTGCACACTTATGCAACTAGGTTATTCTAAGGTTTTATTTTTCATTTTTCCCCCTCGAAGATTTCAGTTTGTCTTTCAATTGTTTTTTTCTCATTATAGGTCATATTAAAAGTGGAAAAAGTTCTGACATGATTTATCTTTGTCTCATTCTTTTACATCACAAAAAACTGGCATTTTCACAGGGGTGTGTAGACTTTTTATATCCACTGTATATAGTGCATATAATATACATTCAGACATTTTCTACCGCTTTAATGTAACCAAGGTTTGAAACTAATGATAGTATTTTCAAACACAATCTCTTTTTTGGCATAGCCATGGTCAATACAAAGTGTACAAATTCTTTTTAGAAAATATAGTAGTTATATTCCAGCCACCCAACCAACCACACCGAACAAAAAATGTCCCACAGCTGAATCTAGTTGCCTTACCCTGCACTGGAAAGTTGTCAGGAGATCTCTGTTAAAACCTGTAAGGGAGTGAATCATCACAACTACAAAGAGGTGTGATAGTCAAACCCCCTCTCACTGATCCATCCCTCATTCTCCCTCTCGATATCTCTCTCTCCCTTCTTCCCCTTCTCCTCACATGCCCTGGCCTGTGTGTTCCCACTGGTACCGCCCTCTCTCCCAGACCTGCAGACCTTCTGTCAGAGATCCACTAGTTCATATACACAACAAATGTGTCATTACGTGTGGGAACCTGGAGCCCGGCTTTACACAGCTGGGTGCTGCCCTACCGACTGAGAGAAATCACAGTGTGGTAAAACACACAAGCAAACACAATCAAATGCTTTGCTCACATAAACAACTGTGAGCCAAGGTGTTTGGAGGAGTCAGACACGACAGACACTGCCTGGTTGGCCAGCTGCTACTCAACCCCATGTGAAATGGTTTTGAGATTACAGACACTCAACAGCACCACTTTTTAAATAGTGCTAAATAGGGGTTCCTCAGCTGGTGACCAAAGGGGAATCCGTTTTGTGGTTTTGCTGAACAATTTTTGAAGGATAAATAAGTAACTATGATCCTTAAGTCCTTACTAAGTTCCTCGGCTAAAAGTTCTGCTGTGGTTATAGCTGTTCCACTTTGGTAACATACCTTTTTGTGGCTCTATAGTATCCATTTTTTTTTATCACACCGTTAAGATAGATAGATTATACTTAATACTTGTACATACTTTATGCTTAACACTTTTACATTTTCTGCCCTCCTCGATTTGCTTCCATTGCACATTTAGAATTTGCCATATGTAATGCAGCTGCATGAAGTGCACATCTATCCATTCCTTTTGTACATACATTTAATGCTTGTAAATTTTCTGCCCTCTATTTGCACTTCTGGTTAGATGCAAACTGCATTTCGTTGTACTGTACTTGTACTTGTTCAATGACAACAAAGTTGAATCTAATATAATATAATAACGGATCTATAAAGATTATTTTTCATTCTGATAGTTTCGTATTTTGGTTAATCCCATTACAATGTAAATTCAGTACTTCTGGACCAGCAGGGGAATCTGGAGAGAGATTATGGACAATTAATCCCAACTGACGGAGGGTGATAGGTGTCTTTCACAAAGCATTGGCTAGTCAGTGACCAAAACCATATAGAATGAGTGATGACAACCCCTTATTCAAAGGTGCTTCAAAAGATTTGTGCGCAAACCACATACCTAAATATTCTAATCAGCCACCTCCTATATATTTTATATATAACTGAAGAAAAATACACTGTAATAAGTAATTACGGAATGACAATTCAAATAAAAAAAATACACTTTTCAATTCACATTTGTGACGGGAACATATCAGACTAAGAGAGATTGATGAGTGGCAAAACATTGTTATGCGTAGCACCTTGACTTCACTATTCTCACAATCTGATCTGAGCATGGTTTTTCTAACATTACTAGCTAGCTAGCTTACATCAGCTAAGCAAACTAATGCAGCTGAGCCTGCCAGTCAAACCTCATATGGATATAAAAGAAATAAACAGGCTCCTAAGCAGTGCTGCACATAAAATTGAATATGTTCCACCAAAAGCTAGCTATCTTCTATTGGCTTGTCAGTGACTAGCTAGGAAAAATGTTGCATGTCGCTCCTGTTATGTGGCCTTATGTTTACAACTTTATGAAACAAGCCTTTTGCGTGTTAGAAGTGGTAAAATTAACTAGCTATATAGCTAAGGAAGGTCAATTTGAAAATGGCAATTTCAAAATGAACACCCCAAATAACATTATTTGACACTTGAAATAATCTTTTATTTTAAAATAAATGAATGCATAAATAAAGTACAAGACATTTCTATGTATTTATGTATGTATGTATATACACTATTGTTCAAAAGTTTGGGGTCACTTAGAAATGTCCTTGTTTTTGAAAGAAAAGCTAATTTTTTGTCCATTGAAATAGCATAAAATTGATCAGAAATACAGTGTAGACACTGTTACTGTTGTAAATGACTATTGTACCTGCGTAAAAAAAAAAGTTGAGATGCTGCATAAAATGTAAATAAGAACAGAATGCAATGTGCAAATCATTCATCCCTATATTTTATTGAAAATAGTACGAAGACAATAACAAATGTTGAAAATGAGAAATTGTATTGTTTTTCTCAATATACATGCCCATTTTGAATTTGTTGCCAGCAACAGGTTTCTAAAAAGCTGAGACAGGCAACAAAAGACTGGAAAAGTTGACCACTGCGCTGCATCACCTCTTCTTTTAACAATACATTGTAAGCGTTTAGGAACTGAGGAGACCAATTGTTGTAGTTTTGAAAGTGAAATGTTTTCCCATTCTTGCTTGATATAGGATTTCAGATGCTCAACAGTTCGGGGTCTCCTGAATGGGCATATATTTTTCAAGAAACATTAACATTCTCAGTTGCAACATTTCATATTGTTGCCTTTGTACTACTTTCTATGAAATATATGGTTTCAATGATTTGTACACTGCATTCTGTTATTTTTTTTTACACCGTGTCCAAACTTTTGGAAACGGGGTTGAGGCTTTATCAGCAACCATGACTCCTGCGTTCCAATGGCACATTGTGTTTGCATCATTTTAAAAGGCTACTTGATCATTAGAAAACACTTTTGTAATTATGTTAGCATAGCTGAAAATAGATGATTAAAGAAGCAATAAAACTGGCCTTCTTTAGACTAGTTCAGTACCTTCCGCATCAGTGTTTGTGGGTTTGATGGCAGGCTCAAAATGAACTTTCTCCTGATACTCATCAGTCTATTCTTGTTCTGAGAAATGAAAGCTATTACACGTGAGAAATTGCCAAGAAACAGAAGATCTCATACAACGATGTGACCCCAAACTTCTGCTGTGGTTATAGCTGTTCCACTTTGGTAACATACCTTTTTGTGGCTCTATAGTATCCATTTTTTTTTATCACACCGTTAAGATAGATAGATTATACTTAATACTTGTACATACTTTATGCTTAACACTTTTACATTTTCCTTTCCAAAAAAGTCGAAAAGGAAGGTTTTGAGGGAGGAACAGAAGGGTTAAAATTAAAAGGCCACTGCAAATTGAACACTTCTGTTCCTCACTCAAAACTTTACTTTTCAACTTTTTTGGAAAGGAAAGAAAAAGTTGCAGTGGTCTCTTAAATTTTTCCAGAGCTGTATATATACACTGATCAGCCATAACATTATGACCGCCTGCCTAATATTGTGTAGGTCCCCCTTTTGCCACCAAAACAGCCCTGACCCTTCGAGGCATGGACTCCACTAGGCCTCTGAAGGTACTGTGCATCTGGTAACAAAATGTTAGCAGCAGATCCTTTAAGTCCTTTAAGTTGCAAGGTGGGGCCTCGATGGATCGGACCTGTTTGTCCAGCATATCCCACAGATGCTCGATTGGATTGAGATCTGGGGAATTTGGAGGCCAATTTGGAGATATGCTGAAAGAGGCCAATGCCATTAGGGAATACCGTTGCCATGAAAGGGTGCACATGGTCTGCAACAACGCTCAGGTAGGTGGTATGTGTCAAAATAACATCCATATGAATGGCAGGACCCAAGGTTTCCCAGCAGAACATTGCCCAAAGCATTACACAGCCTCCGCCGGCTTGCCTTCTTCCCATAGTGCATCCTGGTGCCATGTGTTCTCCAGGTATGCGACACACGTGCACCCGGCAATCCACGTGATGTAAAAGAAAATGTGATTCATCAGACCAGGCCCCCTTCTTCCATTGCTCTGTGGTCCATCTTCCTGATGCTCACGTGCCCATTGTAGGTGCTTTCGGCAGTGGAGAGGGAACAGCATGGGTACCCTAACTGGTCTGCTGCTACGAAGCCCCATACGCAACAAATTGCGATGCACTGTGTGTTCTGACACCTTTCTATCAGTACCAGCATTAACTTTTTCAGCAATTTGAGCTACAGTAGCTCGTCTGTTGGATCGAACCACACGGGTCAACCTTCGCTACCCACGTGCATCAATGAGCCTTGGCCACCTATCACCCTGTCGCCGGTTCACCGCTTTTCCTTTCTTGGACCACTTTTGATTGGTAATGACCACTGCAGACCAGGAACACCCCACAAGGGCTGCAGTTTTGGAGATTCTTTGACCCAGTCAAAGTTGCACTGATATAACACTGATAATAACACAGATTATCAGTGTTATTCACTTCACCTCTCAGTGGTCATAATGTTATGGCTGATCGGTATATACAGCTCTGGAAAAAATTAAGAGGCCACTCCTAATTTTTCTAAAATCAGCATTTCTACATGTATGGCAGCCATTCCATTCCAGTGTCTGTTAAATTCCAACACAGGCACACCTGGAGAGGCCTACAAGCCACAGTGTCTCGCACCCACTGTGAAATTTGGTGGAGGATTGGTGATGATCTGGGGATGCTTCAGCAAGGCTGGAATTGGGCTGATTTGTCTTTGTGAAGGACGCATGAATCAAGCCAAGTACAAGGTTATCCTGGAAGAACACCTGCTTCCTTCTGCTCTGACAATGTTCCCCAACTCTGAGAATTGTTTTTTTCCGGCAGGACAATGCTCCATGCCACACAGCCAGGTCAATCAAGGTGTGGATGGAGGACCACCAGATCAAGACCCTGTCATGGCCAGCCCAATCTCCAGACCTGAATCCCATTGAAAACCTCTGGAATTTGATCAAGAGGAAGACGGATGGTCACAAACCATCAAACAAAGCCGAGCTACTTGAAAGACGCATGAAAGCTGTGATTAAAAATCAGGGTTATCTCACCAAATATTGATTTCTGAACTCTTTCTAAGTTAAAACATGGGTATTTTGTTGTTGAAAAATGAATATGAATTTGTTTTCTTAGCATTATTTGAGGTCTGAAAACAATGCATCTTTTTTTGGTTATTTTGACCAGTTGTTATTTTCTAAAAATAAATACTCCAAATGACAATATTGTTATCTGGAATTTGGGAGTAATGCTGTCAGTAGTTTATAGAATAAAACAAAACTGTTCATTTTACTCAAACACATACCTATTAAATTGAAATTAGTTTCTGTATATGTAGTCAATGAGTTTGTTAGCTCTAACGTGGATGCTCTGAGCAGGCTAGATACTGAGCCATGGAGAGCAGAATAGAACTGTCAAAAGACCTGCGTATCAAGGTAATGGAACTTTATAAAGATGGAAAAGGATATAAAAAGATATCAAAAGCCTTGCAAATGCCAGTCAGTACTGTTCTAATACTTATTAAAAAGTGGAAAATTCAGGGATCTCTTACAAGCCAAGGTCAGGTAGACCAAGAAAGATTTCAGTCAAAACTGCCAGAAGAATTGTTCAGGATACAAAGAAAAACCCACAGGTAACCTCAGGAGAAATACAGGCTGCTCTGGAAAAAGACGGTGTGGTTGTTTCAACAAGCATATTATGACGATACTTGAACAAAAACGAGCTGCATGTTCGAGTTGCCAGAAAGAAGCCTTTACTGCGCCAATGCATATCAATTTATAACATTTTTGACATGCGTTTTTCTGGATTTTTGTTGTTGTTATTCTGTCTCTCACTGTTCAAATAAACCTACCACTAAAAGTGTATAAAATAAACTGATCATTTCTTTGTCAGTGGGCAAACGTACAAAATCAGCAGGGGATCAAATACTTTTTTATATTTATATTTATATATAAATACTGTACCACTCAAAAGTATGGAGACACCAACTCATTCAAGTGTACTTCTTTAATTATTATCCACATTGTAGAATAATAGTGAAAACATAAAAAATATTAAATAACACATAATATATGTAGAATATATGTAGCAAACGTTAAAAAAGTGTTAAACAGATCAAAATGTAATTCATATTGCAGATTCTTCAAAGTAGGCACCATTGCCTTGACAACTGCTTTGCACACTTTTTACATTCCCTCAACCAACTTCATGACGTGGTCATAATGAAACTAGCTCTCATGAGGACCGCCACAGGAAAGAAAGGCCCAGAGTTACCTCTGCTGCAGAGGATAAGTTAATTAGAATTACTACTCTCAGAAATCAGCAATTAATTGCACATCAGATTGCAGCCCACATCAATGCTTCATAAAGTAACAGTCTAACCTCAACCTCAGCTGTTCAGAGCAGACTGCATGAATCAGGCCTTCATGATTGAACTGCACCAATAATAATAATAATAATAATAAGCAACTTGCTTGGGCCAAGAAACACAAAAAATAAGACGTGGAAATATGTCCTTTGGTCTGATGGGTCCCATTTGAAGATTTTTTGTTCCAACCACCGTGTCTTTGTGAGACACAGGCCCAATCCCAATGTCCACACTCACAAACTCACGGACTTTGAAGCACGTTCTCGCTAAGTCTGTGAGGGCTTAGGGCTGTCCCACTGTCAAATCGTCAAGTGTGCAAGGGATCTTTCGCAGACGTTTTGAGCCCTTTATGCACCCTTTGCATAAGTCCGCATTTCTGCAGACTTTGTCTGAGGGAATTGCCCACAGTTCATAGCGTTGTGACGTGAAACACGGGAGTTACCAGGGGAAGCCCGGATGTGAGAGAAAAATCCCGGCAAACCCACTTCATAAGAGAAGAATGGTAAACTGCACTACATTAACAAGGATTTAAGATGGCACATAGGACACATGAAATCAGAGGAATGAAATCACCTCATTACACACCTAGTATATTTAACTATTTATTTTAGTTTTTGCTTAACAATGCTGTTTTGACCAAAAATAGTACATTGATTATTGACAAATATAGATTGTTATTGTCAATTACCTCTTGTCCACTCTGTAGGGCAAGAGCCTGCAAGACGTATAAATCAGGCAGTCAGTCTATTAAGTGCCTTGGCCATGAAGAAATTAAAAAACGTAAAATAAAAAACCCACAGTAGTGTGCAATGTTTCAGCGTCGTCAAGGTAACATAATAAAGTCGCAAAGTCCCATTACTATTTATAGCATTTAGAGCCCTTGCAGCCTCTTGCACTCAATCACTTACCAGGTGACGTCAGTTAAGTCTGTGAGGGTTCAGGGCTTAGGGTTTAGGGGGGACATAGGGATTGGGCCACAGAGTGGTTCACTCTGTAAAGCATGGAGGAGGAGGTGTGATGGTTTGGGGGTGCTTATGATTCATTTAGGATTCAGGGCACACTCAAACAGAATGGCTACCACCAGACCCGCCGATAGGGGGGGGCAAACGGGTCTGTTGTCCCGGGCCCAGGGTAGGGGGGGGGCCTAGAACTGACATTGGGTTGACATTAAAAGGCCCGTCTAAGATTCTCATCCCGGGCCCAGGCAAGACTGTCAGCTGGCCTGGCTACCACAGCATTCTGCATCAATATGCCATCCCATCTAGTTTGGCTTAGTGGGACTTTAAGATGGTTTTTAACAGGACAATGACCTAAAGCACACCTCCTGGCTGTGTAAGGGCTATTTGACCAAGAAGGAGTGATGGTCCTGCTTCAAGTGACTTGGCCTCCAAAATCCCCCAATATCAACCCCACTGAGATAGTTAAGGGATGATTTGGAAAGCAGAGTGAAGGAAAAGCAGCCAGCAAGCACTGAGCATATGTGGGATCCCCTTCCAGACTATTGAAAAAGCATTCCAGGTGACTAACTCATGAAGCTGGTTGAGAGAATGCCAAGAGTGTGTAAAGCTGTAATCTAGGCAAAGGGTGGCCACTTTGAAGAATCTAAAATATAAATATATTTTGATTTAAATAATACTTTCTTGGTTACTACATGATTCCATGTGTTATTTCATAGTTTTGATGTCCTCCCTATTATTCTACAATGTGGAAAAATAGTAAAAATTAAGAAACACTCTTAAGTAGATGAATCCAAACTTTTGACAGGTACTGTAAATAGTAAATCATACCAATCCAATCTGGAGAGCAAAAATTTACTGCGTCTCTGAGCTGATTGGGCTAAGAAGGAATCTACCATGGAGGAAATGTAAAGGATGAAGTAGTCATCAATAAACATCTCAGCCTGTATGAATAATAGATGCACCCATTTCCCATAGCCACGGGCGGAGGATATTCTTATACCAAGCCATCACCATCTCATTTACTAGCCAGCTAAGGTAATGACCGACACTTAAGACAGGCTAACGTGCTAAACAGAAGTATATCTATGTGTAATGTATACACGCTCCCAGTCAATCAGGCTAAATCCAATAAGGTTTTCTCTGTGCTCACTGACACAATGAGAGACATACATTTTGACAGCCCATGTCTACACTATAAACACATGTTGACGTTCTATCACCCACAATGTTGTTGTGTGGATGAGTGACTCGCCGCGGTTCATGTTTCACCCTCTTTGGAGACAGCCATCGGATCGTGTGATAATCTGTCAGCTAAAACGGTCGCACTCCCTCCGGCCTAACCCAGGATTATTTTACACTAATGAAAACTGTCCAGGAAAAACAGAGGCAGGGAGAGAATCCAGAGGCCCAGAAAAACCCTAAGGTGCTAATGTCTACTGGTAGAGCCTCAAAGCTGAGTCTGCATAGCGTGTTCAGTTAGAGCAGTGTTTCTCAACCCTGCTCCTGGGCGGGCCCCTGCTCTGCATGTTTTAGATCTCTCCCTGCTCTGTCACATCTGATTCAAATGATCAGCTCATTATCAAGTCCTTCATGAGGTACATCAGGTATGTAAGGGCAGGGAGAGATCTAAAACATGCAGGGCTGGTGGGCGTCCAGGAGCAGGGTTGAGAAACACTGAGTTAGAGTGTTGTAGCGTGTGGTGCTGCAAGACCCAAACAGGAATACAATTGATAGCAACACTGACAGAACCCACTGAAATAGGCTGCCCCAGATGGGAGTACAGCGAGAGGGAGTCGGGTGGGGAGAGAGGGCTGGCGAGGAGAGAACGGAAAAGAAACAGAAAATTATAAATAGAGGGAAATCGCTTTGTTAAAAGTCATTTCGTCACCCTGTCAACCGTATCTCTCAGGAATTACATTTGTATGGAACTATTTTGTAAAACACAATATGTTTAGTACGAACATAAATCGGTGCAATTACGTTCTCCATCAAGATATCCCCAGTGCGGTTGATCCTTAATGACTCGCTATTACGTTGCTCTTTAACATTTTGCTATAATGCTGGTCTTTAACGTAATCGGTTTAAAATTAAAAGCATGTTGTTAAGAATAACACTTATGGTTAAATAATGGTTAATTTAGGGTTACAGTTAGACATCAGAGTACTGGCATTTGGGTTAGAATTGAGGTTAGGATTTGGTTACGGTTAAGCATTACAGTTCTGAGGTTAGAGTTAGGTTACAAAGACAAAAAACACCTAAACAACACAATTCCCCAACAAAAAGTCGATGGAATTGAACTGTCAACCGTTGGACTGAAAGTAGGTTGTGGAAACGCAAACAGCCACTCGAATTAACTATGTTCATAACTGCCCTTAGCGGGTGGGTTCCAACGGTAAACAACACTTCTCATATGTTTACACTAGATGTAATCGCGAGTCATTATGGAGCAATAGCACTGGACTAGTGTTCATACTGAATGTAATCGCGTTTTCCAAAATAGTTACACACGCAGGTAATTCCTGAGATGATGCATTGCACCTTGACTTCAGAGCAAGCACGAGGTAGAATGACAGGGAGCGAGAAATAGGGAGGCTACCCACTTGGGAGTGAGATGCCATAAAGCTAGGAACGCAATCAGTCCGGAGAAAAGGAGTGATGGGAGGGATGGCCAACCATTGAAGAAGGGAAGAAATAAGTTGCCATAAAAAGAACAGTAGCAATCTTCCTCAATTTCCCCTGCTTCTAGCAATATGGAAAGAACTGAAACAGTGAGAGAAGCAAAGCAAACACTTTGGAAACTCTGTGATCCGTATATTTAAAATGAATCACCCGTAATTTCAATTATCCTCACAGCCTTGTGTTTACATGGGCAACCATTTTGAGGCGGATGTCACATGGCAGACATTCCAGAACCCTTTCAACTCTAAACAGGGTGCATGGGAATACTGCGTGTACTAGTCTGAAACAAAGCAATCACGTTGCAAGCCATTAATGCACAGTCACACCTGCTTTCCTAAACGCCCACTTTACAGGGCCTTCAATGTCATTGCTCTAAAGTGGCGAGGTAAAATAACACGTCTGAGGGCAGTTAGACAGCGAAAGACAGACAGAGCGAGAGGTGAAAGGGCGCTCTCTGTGACTGCAGCAGCAGGGAGCAGATGCGGGAGGAGTCCGATTTCAGCGCATCGCCGGCTGGCCAGGATATCATATATACGACCTGGGCTAACCTTTATTGGACTGGGGGAGAGAGGGAGAAAGGGGAAGAAGAGTCGGTGGGGAGAGGAGAGGTGTTGACAGTGCGGAGAGGGATGAGGATAGGATGGAGAAAAGTGAGGAAAAACATATGGGCAGGTTATAACGGTCAAGAGAGAAAACGAAGCAGAGGGGGGCATGAGGGGGAGAAGGCAAATGAAAACAGGGCTGGAGAGAGGGTGGTGAGGTTGAGGAGAGTGTGCTTAATTTCTCACCATGGCACTCTGCTGGCATTCAACACTGTTTGCATTCCAGCTAGAGACTTTAGGACTTTTCATTCACCACCCTCCCTCTCTCTCACCACTCCTTCCCTCTCCCTCACCACTCCCTCTCTCATTCTCCTGATCTCTCCCTCTCAGGAATTTGAAGTGTCCGACATCAGAATTCTACCCATTCTAAAATATACGTTTCTTCTGTTTTATTCTCAGTCACCCTTAGCAGAATCGGAAGAAACCAAGAAACATCCGGAATTCAGGGATTCATTATATATAAGCTATTTTAGTTTTAATTTACTATAGTAACATTTTGCTACTTTCATGTGATTGGACCAGAATTGGTTGAAGGCATTTAGTTGGAATATTCCACTCCTTTATCTACTGTTGCCTTGGACAACAAGTCATCCTCCTTTTAATAGCTGTCCTCATTTAGTTCCCCTATTCTCTCTTTCTTTTCCTCTTCTCAAAAAACGGTACCCACAATAAAGTGCACCACGGTTGTTATCTCCAGGGAAAGCAGGGGAAGCCTTGTCAGGAGGAGAAAGAGAATGATGGAGAGAATGAGAGGGAGAAAAGTGAGACAGCAGACAGGGTGCTGGAGGATCAGATAAAGTCTTAATCATGAACAACACGGAAGGGGTAAATTTATCCAGCAGCACTCGCTCTTTCTTTTCGCATTTCTCTATCCAACTCTGTCTCTTTGTCACTGCATCACTCGCTGTCGGTCCATGTGCTATTTTCTGTTTCCCTTTGACAAAACACTACCTCTGGATCCTAAGGAATGGTGAAATTAATCCCCATACCATTGTGTGATTAGCAAGTGGCAACTTATTTTCAAACAAATCTGAGTGATAAGATTAAGACAAATCAAGCTCTATGTGAACCACCCATAAAAGATGTGTACAACATATATACATTAATGATTAGACTTTTTTGTTTTTTTCCCACATTCCTTCTTACCACTTATTTTTCAGAGTGAAATAATATTTTTGTTGTAGATGTTTTACAGGGATAGTTATGTTTTAGTATAGTATATTGATTTATAAATACAGCTCTGGAAAAAATTAAGAGACCACTGCACCTTTTTCTTTCCTTTCCAAAAAAGTCGAAAAGGAAGGTTTTGAGTGAGGAACAGGGTTAAAATGAAGAGACCACTGCAAATTGAACGCTTCTGGCTTCGGTCTCTTAATATTTTCCAGAGCTGCATATAATTTAACTGTAAATGAAAACTATAAGTTGTACATTTATGTTGTTTCTGGCTAATTAACCTCATTTAAGGCATGTCAAGCAAGAAGCAACATCTCTGACCCATCTGTTAGAGAGAGTCATGTAACAATTTTAGAAAAAAGTGATAGTACCTCACTAATTTAATATGCATTTGTGAGTGGCACCAAGTAGCTAACCTCTAATGGCTGAGCAATTGCCATGTTCTTATGTCCGTTTAGGCCTGTAGTCACTGCCTGTTGGAAGTCTTTGTTAAGGCCTCTAGAAGTACAAGTGATATAAAAGACCAGCATTTGGTATTTTATATAATTGCTCTTCAGAGGCTTTCACAAAGGATTCCTAATTGGCATTCATTGATATGCTGTAATAAGTAAATACCACCTGCTAGCGCCAGTCCAGTACAATTACAGCAAAATACTGTTATACACAAACACTATTTACCTTCAGTGAAATTATATGATTTATAAATAAATAAATCCATTAACATGTTTGTTACAATTACTGTAAGATTAACATAAGGCAGTGTACCACTATTTTATGATAACTCGCAGGCAGCGAGTTGCCTGTCTGTAACCTACTGTAAAAACAGCATTTAAAAAGATTGTAGTAACAGTACCGGAGAGCATAAAATACAATATGGTAACATATTGTATACCTTTCCTTATAGGGTAACTTACAGGCATTTAACTTCCCTGTAAAAAAACATTGGAAAGGTTTAACAGTGCAGGGTTTTAATACTGTATTTCCTCGTTTCTGTGTCCTGTTACACTGAGCGTACACTCCCCAGACCAAAGCACTATCACTGAGCAGAAAACCATGAGACAGCAGATCTGCCCCAACTTCTGAGAGGTCAAACTGTCTCAGTGAAGGATAGGAGGTCAGCCAATTTCTTGAAGTGTGTATACAGTATTTTCTCCATGCACACACACAGATACTCTCTGTGCGTGTGTTTGACGCCCCTTCCTCTCCATCTTTAAGGCAGACAGAAGCAGGAGGCAGAGCAGTGAAGTGGCACGTGTGCAAGCTGTCGTCTGCAGTATGATATCAGTGCATGTGTTTAAACAGCCTGACAGACACACACACACTCGCAAAACTCACAAAAAAGCAGAGTAGGAGGTATGTGTGTGATTCCTCCTGAGTGACTGCAGTGTGTCACCTGCTTCTAGAGCTGTGTGACGCAGTGTCTGTGTCACTGGGTTCAAAAGGATAAAGCTACTTCCAGCAGAGCCACAGTTCCGTCACCGAAACAATGGAGGAGAAAAGGTGTAGGAGAATTTATAAAACACAGAGAAAAATATCAACAAAGAGGAGCAGGGTAAGAAATCTAGATCAAGAACCCCAAAAAATTGAGGTAACAAAACGAGAACATTTAGAAATAAAACAAGAAATGTATCCATGTGAACTAAACCGCAAGTTCATTGACATGACACAATTGCAACAGAGGCCATCATTGTGAGAGTCGTCATGTTGACACTGAGATCTATGTAAAATGTAGAGGTTCAAAATCTTACTCCTTCAGCAGTGACCATTAAGACTGGAGGCAGGAAAATCACTTCAGTGTCTGGGGGAATTTTATCCAATTCCATACAACAGTTCTGGGAGCCCTAGATTGTTTTTGACAACTTAATCTCTCCAAATAGCAGAAGACTCTGATGTAGTCCGATCTGTATTATCCTAGATAACACACCACTTGGGTGTGAATTACAGGTCTGGGCAGCGGACTTCTCTCAGGCAGAGATACTGCAGGAAGACATGACAATATAATAGACTTGCATATATAATAGACATGCATCTCCCTCTCTCTGTGTCGATGTCCATACAGCTTTCTGTCCGGTTCTATTTTTCTGTCAATTTCTGTCTTTCAGCACTCCATCATCTCAAATAGTCCAGACTTTCATTTCTCTTAAATAATAAAGGTGTCAGTGTTGTTTTTTGCCTGATGACTCAAACTGAAATACTATGCTAGGTATTTCATTGGAACCTGTTTAACCAGAGTATCAAAACCAATTTGTCAGACATATAGTAATTTTGGGATGGATTAGAAAGTTAACTGGAATCCCAAATCACATTGGTTCCGTAACCCTTATGTTGTCACTAGGGCCTGCGGTACATTATGGGACATACTGACAGATTAAGTGCAGGCTTTCAAGTAGTCAATGCGAGTAAACTGGGTCATAGCCAAGGCTGTTCTAGTCCTGGTCAGTTTCTGAGACCAATCAGTACTGGATAGTTCTGAGATCTAGGAATCATGGAAAAGGCTATACCAATACTCCTGACCTGCGAATTAAAATGTAATATCTGAATTTGTTAAAAATAGGTTAGGGTCAGTGTTAGGGGGTTTGGTTAAGATTAGGTGTGGCTTAGTTTCAGATTTTTGTTAATCATTTTACGTTAGGAGTATGCAGTACAGGTCACATTGGTCCAAAAAATGAGATCCTAACCATTTTCTTACTGAAAAAGTGTTACCCGACATGATTAGAAGAAAGAGAAAAAACAGGTCAGCCAGACAAGACTCTTAACATCCAAGATCACGTCGGGTTGGTATTAGTCCTAAAATGCTGTAGCCTATTATTTCCTAATGTTCAGATGGAGGTTTTCTGAAATGATTTTGTTATTTCTGTTAATATTTGATGGTAGGGGTGTAGCCTATAACACTTTTTTTTTCATTTAGTGCCAGATCAGACAGCAATCAGAGCAATAGCTGTTAATTCCATCTGTATACCTCAGGGTTTATATGCAAATTGACAATGGTCAATGTGACCAGCAGAATTTATATTTAGTTGAGAAAGTTATCAGAAACATATAGCTTACAGTATTATAAACTGCACCAGCACCATTGAAACAAAGCGTTTGTCTTTATTTTTGTAAATGAAGTGATTTTTCAGACAACTGTCAGGTCCTGGCTGGGGGCCTCTAGGCATCTCTATACTCCTGGGGGCCACAGCCAGGGCCTGCCATGGTCTGTCGCAGGGGCAGGAGGAAGAGCCCCTGCAGCCGTGGGAGCGTGAGTACAGAGAAGCGTCGGAGGATGACCAGGAGGTGCTCCCGTGTCCTAACTCGTGGGGGCTCTTGGATGAGCCCTTGCAGACTAGGGACCAGAGGAGGGAGGGGGATGGAGGAACACTTCGGCCTCCAACCCCGAAGGATCGGCCACCACCAGAGGGATTCTTCGACCGGCCTCTGGAGGAGCAAGTCAGGTGGTGGAGGTCTTGGCAGGCGCTGAGGCCCCCCAACCAGGGAGCCCCTATGGCAGTGGAGAAGGATGAAGAGGCCTTCGACGCTGTAATCAAATGTGGAGGGAATGTCTGAGGCCCTGGGTGCCAGATGCATCGGCGGGCAAGGAGGCAACACTCAGCCAGGCCTCCCGTCCGTGCCTGTTGATCCCAGTGCAAGTCCCCTGCCCGGAGTCTCCAGTGCCATTCCCCAGTCCGGTACCTCCAGTGCCGGCACCTCGCACCAGGGCTCCTGCGCCAACCCCCAACCCGGGGCTCCCAGTGCTGTTCCCCAGCCCAGAACCCCCAGTGCCACCTACGGAGGAGTGGAACAACGAACAACTACCGCCACTGCCTCCAGAGTGGCTCGAAGAGGTGTTCCTGCTGCCACCCCTTGGACGGGTGGGACAACGAGCCACAGCCTGACGAGCTCCTGCCGTTGCCACCCGCTCCCTCTGCTCCGGTGCCCCGTCCGGCCTCGGGGGCTGAGCCTCCACCTGTACTGGTGCCACGTCCTGCTCCATGGGCAGAGCCTCCACCTTTCCCACACCCTGCACTCGCCCCCTTGGCTTTTCTGGATCTTGCTGCCTCTAGGCATCTCTGCGCTGCTGTTTTTGATTGTCCTTAATCGGAGGCAGCTGCCCCGCAAATTAACTCTTTATATCCCACAGCAGCTGTCGACAGCCTTTCTTTAAATTATTGTTAATTTAAATTAGTGCAGGCAGCCGTGTTTCTTTAACAATAACTAGAAAAAGTGTATGTTGTCATTTGACTTTTGTTCATTTTATTAATTTCTTTAACTCAAAAGGCCACAACTTTTTATTTTTGACGGGACTGTTTCTGTGTTGTTTGGTGATACGGAACTTGAAACAACCTTGCTCTTTGAAAGTGATAATGATGTTGAAGTAAGAAACAAATAAACTTCGGATATATATTTGGTGTTGTGATATTTTGGTATTATCTTTTAAATGAAAAGCATTACAGTATTTAGCTAGCTGTGTAGTCAGCTAACTGGTTGGGTGTTTTTGTGCGTTTCTTGTGATTATAATAATATTTGGAAACTCCCATAGCTAACTACATAACTAATCATCCAGTTAGGTTTGTCAGTCAGACTACCAAAAAGTGGTCTGGCCGTAAATGTGTTTCACTAGTGAAGCGACAACCTGTCACTTTCAGTAGCTAGTCAAGAGGGGAGGCAGTATTGTGCTTCTCTGACAATGTTGTCACTTGATTGTGATGTCCTAAATCTGACAAAACATGTGCCACTTACTTGCACTTATCATCTACTGTATAAAAAGTAATGTATTGAGATTTGTGTGCCATATACTAACTTTGTTATAATCACTTACTAACTTTGTTATAATCACTAACTTTGTTATAATCACTGACCTCAAATGTCAGTGGTACGGACCTCAAATGATTCCTGGCTCAATCTCATCAAGTTGCAGTGCTTCATTTTAAGTAAACTTAGATGTTCATTCTTGTTTCTACGGATGTCAGTCATATAGAAATGACCGCAACTGCTAACTAAAACTAGCATACTGTCTGGTTCGTCTAGGAGCCTATTAGAGAAATTGTGTAGTGGCAAATGCATGCTGCTGTCGTAGAGGAAGCGGAGGAGGGAGAGTGCGAAGTCGTTTTTTTATTATAAGTGTCGACAGAATGGGAGAAAAAAAATATTCCAAGTTACATGAATGTGGTGGGAAATTAAAGAGTATGGACTCTAACACAAAGTCAATTTGCAATTGTAATTTGTTCTTGGTTTTTGTACTTCCGAAATATATGAGAAAATATTATTTCTTTTGAGAATTCTCAGTAATCTACAGGAGCATTCTAGAATTCTGTTGGGGTCTAAAGGGTTTACTGCAAAACACTTGTGTGAAATTAAACATGAAGCCTCCAGAAACCCTGTAGCCTCTGGTACAGCTATTTCTTTGAGCTGCAACCTTCCTGGAATCAGCCGAAGTACAAGGTGTCAAACGCTCAAGGGCATTGTTAAGTTCAGGAAGGCAAAAACACGACCCCCACTGAATAAGGGGCCAAGATCTTAAGATTTATTTTTCAAAGGTGTTATGGACAGGTGAGATGAGAATGATTCGTGAGGGAACAGATGGATGCACCCATGGCTGGATCATTAGCATAGGGCACCAGTCAGGTGCCAGTGAGATGGGGGCGGGGTAATAGTGTGAGCTGCTATCATTAACAATGAGCTAGTTGGACCTTTTTGGGTTGTAGTCCAAATACTGCATTGCCTGTCTAGCCAGAAAAGGCTTCAAAAATGACAGAATAATGACCTGGCCCCTTGCTCACCTGCCTTAAACCCGAAAGAGAACCTGTGGGCCCTTCTCAAGCATGAGATTTACAGGGAGGGAAAACAATACACGTGGTTGAACAACACCTGGGAGGCTGTGGTGGCTGCTTCAGCAGCAAGTGTGTCATGAACAATTCAAGAAACTAACAGAGTGCATGGGTCGGAGGCTCATGAAAGTCATTGAAAAGAAGGATGGCTGTTTTGGCAAATGAACAGAATTGAATGAATAAGAAAGTGTTTTTAACTTCTTAAGTTATCTTGTACTTGTTATTTTTTAAAAGTACTTGTTTATTAAGCTTCAAAGTGAGTGGAGAAATAATCATTTGTACTTTTGTTGCCCAAAAACTATGTGCACTAAAATTTGAGAAAATATAGGAATTTTCTTCTGAGAAAGACAAATCTCACTTTTTCTTTCTTAAACATTCATTTTTAATGCAAAATAAAGTTTTGGAATCACTGATGGAATTGTATCTGTTCAACTGTTGAAACAATCTTGAAAAACTGTCATTGCCTAATTATTGTGCACAGTTTGTGTTTTTGCTCCTCATGCTCAGGTTACCATACCAGACTGCCATGTTGAATGTAAGGATGCTCTCCACCAGACTGCAGTACACCCTTTCCAGGACATCCTTGCTGACCCCGCACTTAGTTTCCTAATTAAAAACAGGGCCTGGCTTGCTTTTTATTAAAATCCAGTCTGCATTGTCTGTAAAGCTCAGCTTGTCATCAATTTGTGTCCCTAGATATTTAAAACATTCAGCCACTTCTACTGGTTAGTTGTTCAGAGCGAGTGGATAGAATGTTGGCAGGCTATTGCAGTTGATTATACGCTTTTTTGTCTTCACATCAACGTATAGTCCACTAGATCTGCACCTTTCTTGACGATTGCTAACTTGATTAAAATAGTTCCCATCTAATGTGATATATCAAAACAATAGTCCCACCAGGGCCATGTCATCACCATACTTAAAAAGGTTCACATTAATTCCCTTCATCTCATTAGTGAAGATTGAAAACCACAACGGTGAAAGGACACACCCCTGGGGCGTCATCAATGTCAGTCACTGGTTTTAAAGTTGACCATCTCTAAGATCTCCTCCACAAGCTGTATTTCCCTAGACCCTGCTTTACCAGAGTGAGCGAATTGAGAACAGCATGGAGAGGCAGTCAAACAAATACTTGAAGCAATGACAATGATCAATCTGAATTATATGCTGAGGTAGGTTTTTGGATCCAACGAATGACCCCTATTTTTTCTGGTGTCCTGTTAAATCCTATGAAGACCTGAGCTCATGTCTTAGGTTTACCTGGCAGGACAAATCACACCTGTCCCTGTCCAAAGTTGTCCAGGCTGTGTTGCAGATCTAATTGCCTGTTGATTCCTGCTGCCTCTGCTCACCTCCCAACTGGTCATCCCTGTCCTTTTCCACCTGGGTTGTGCAGCAGATCTGGATTCTGTCTGAAGACTCTGGACACTGCACATGTGAATTTATTGCCCGTTGTCATATGAACATGCAAAAACATTTATGTGACACTAAAATGTAATGTACTATTTTAATATTCAACAGGCACAGCTAGAAGAGGACTGGCCACCCCTCAGAGTCTGACAGCGCTCTAGGTTTTTACCCTACAACAGAGTTTTTCCTAGCCACTGTGCCACTGGTTTCAGGCTGGATATATGTTAATGGATTTTGTAACACCTGTTGATGTAAAAAGGGCTTTATAAAACACATTTTACTGATTGATAATAATTCTAATAGGCCAGGCTATTTGCTTCAAAACAACTAAAAACTTAAGGGCTCAACATAGGATTTGTATTGCATAATAATTATAACAACAATTCTCCTACTCATCTCTGACTGACTCTGTGTCACCTGAGGTGGTGCTATTTAAAATCTGTGTGACTGGTTGAGTGATACAGCAGATAGCAGCAGCTTGCTCTTAGCTCACTGAATTGACAAACAGTGTGTACTTTTTATGAGTCGCTAGAAAGCAGTCATTGCTTGTTTGCATACCAACCTGCTTTCATTTCTTTGAAAGCAGCCTGGCATTTTTCAGACTATCATTAAAGACAATGTCTTGGTTGTTAATGTGTGAGTTCATGTTGTTGATGAGATAAAGTCAAATTTTGGGTCTGTTGGGTCAGTCTGTCGGGTCTTTAAAAATGTGGGTCAAAACAAAAATTAAGACCCCACTCAAATCAGGTTGGATCTTGAGTAATCAGGTCTCACCCAGAGCATCAAGACTTCTACTATACAGCCTTTCCTAGGAATCGTCTTGGAGGTATTCAGATTCAGACTGCTTGAAGCAAAGAAATGAATATCTACCAGTAGCTTTTGTCCAAGAAACAAGTTGGTGTGGCAATTCTGATTTCTGGCTATTTAACATTTTTGTACCTAATATGGGGCTAAATTTGTTGCACCCGTAAGTGCTTTGCCATTATAACTAGTAACTACAGTAGGATACCAGGGGCTCAGGTCAATCAATTCTGCATTGCAATTTCTTTGCATTTTCTTTTACTCCCATGTTTAAATCATCACACAAACTGGTCTTAGGTGCTGTACAAAAAAGTACTGCATGGGCAAACACTGCTGTCAGATATGATTTCCCTTTTTTGGTCATGAAATGCGCTAGTGACCTTTTTTAATGTCTTTTGGTAACAGAAGAACACAACAGGTTGAAGTAGACACCCACCCTATTTTTCAGTTTCTGTTACATCCCTTCTCATTCAATCTCTCAACCACTGCCCTAAAAAATACTCAGAAAACACAACCTCCACCACGCTTGGGTTGTCAGCCTGTAGACAGCGTGGGTAACACGGGAGTTAAATCATTTCCTGAGGGTGACACCTATGTCAACACCAGGAGTCATATCATTACGCAAGGGAGAGTGAGTGTACAAGCCTGTGTTGTGTGAGTGTGGCTATGTCCATGTCTGAGATCATGTCTGTGTTTGCTTGTGTTCTAGTCCAGTGTAAATAACACAAGTCGAGCAGTGTGTGAATACTCTTTTGAAGATAGCAGGGAGAATGTTTACTGTGTGTTGGATATTAACTACTCTACAGAATAAAATACGCTAACGGCATCCACTCCATACAGTAGTCTCCTCAGCTCTTTTCCACGCTACACTGTCCCGCTATAAACGACTGCACATTTGCGAGGAATCTATCTGAATAACAGGGCACATTCACACATCCAGCAACACATACACACAGACAAAGTCAAAGTTTAAGCAGTAAAATAAATTGGAAGTGAATTTACAGACACAGCTTTGTTCTGTCCATTGTATTCTACCCCCAATTCATGTTATCAATTTTAAAATACATTATTCAAATTGAAGACACCACTGAAATCAATGCCAACTGTCTCAGAATTATCTTTTTGCAGACGGAAGCTTCTAGTCCCAAGCTCTCGCATGTACTGTCTGGAGTCTAGATCTCTGGCTAATACCGTATACACACACTCACTCAGAAAACATTCATTCATTGTACCTCAGCATGGGCTCATCTGACTGCTGCCGAACGGAGAATGGAAAGTGAAATCCTCATGCTCGCTTTCCAGCGCGTCTTTCCCTCCCTCCCTCTCTCCCTCCTGTTCAATCCCTCTCATGGCCTTTTCGATCTCTTTCTCCCCCTGTCCTTGTGCGCCCACCCCCTTCCACCGCTCTCCTGGCAGAAGCTTACTGTACTGTGACACCACTACCCATATAAGGAAGTACAGCTAAACATGTCACACATAATTTACCCAGCAGGCTGGGGAGTTTACCTTTCACAGCGGACGCTTACAACAGAGATAGGCGGAGAAAGGGGTAGAAGGAGGGAGGCTAAAAGAGGACGTTAACTAGGATGATTTCTGCTGTCAAGAAATCAGCGCCAGGATTACCACCTTATGTGCATGCGTTCCTGAATACTAGAAAACAAAGGTTTTCATCGGCTAACATTTTACATTTTACTGACTCGGTAGGCCTTCACAGCACATTGAGGTGAACTATTTGCAAGATGCACATACATTTTTTTTTTACCAAAGGCAAACGCTCTGGAATTACTTAAATACTTAGACATCATTTTTTTGTCTGCCTTCAAAGAATATCAATTCTGTCTCATTTTATAGGCAAAGCCAACATTAGGGATGGGACAACAGACGATGTTAGTACTAATCGCTAAAATATGATTATGAAATCGTGGAGAAATTCCATAATCGGGATAGGTAAATCAGGATAATTGTCACGTGTGACTTGAAAGTTCTGCCAGTCGCTGAAGTTTCCCTGACTGCTTGTTTTATTTTACAAGTGGAGCACATCTCATCTCACGTTGTACTACGCCACTAAACATCCTCTGCAATGTATTTACTGCAAAATGTTTTTTTTGTAGATTTTACTACAAAACTCACCAAACTCTCCATTGCAGAATGCAATCTTAAATTACGAAAAGACCCATTATTTTCATAGGTATCTTCCTGTAGGAAGCGCAAGAATAAACGTTTTAGAACTACTTGAATGTGCTTCACTGTCCACCAAGAAACTGTCCTAAGGTCGAGGTCTTCATGGGATGACGAAATGTACTATATTCCAGCCAAACTGTATCCTTGACATTTTTATCCGACACCCAATATATCCATCTGATTTGTTGTAAAATCAATACCCAATCCGACCTGTATCTAAATTCGGCCATATCCGATCCGAAATATGCCAGGGATGAGGGATCATCAGATATTAATTTTGTCAGATATTTAGGATATCAGATAGAAATGTGTCCGAAAGACAAAAAGGCTGCATTAAGTCCACTAAATTGTTTTAACCTGTCTGGCAGTGGCCATAGACCGAAATAGTCGACACGTCATAATCCCCATAAAACCTAGCGGCAATATGCTAGACTGGCTAGTTTTCGGTTCGTTTAGCATTTTCCCCATTCATTTTTCGCATAAGGGATTTTAGAATCGCTTCAAATAAGGTCTGTGTTTCGTGTAGACTTACGCCACCTCGCCGTTTTGATAACAGTTTGAGTCTCGTCAGAAAAGGTGACGAATGTCAACATATTTGCTTAAATTACCCCTACAAACGTGTACATGCTAATTAGCAACATAGCGTACCTAATGTAAGATTACAATTCCCTAAAGAAAACTTCTCTACGTCATTTCTAACCGTAGCTAACACTGACCAGCACGATCATTCCGAAATCCTTGTGCTGTTGTGTTGAAATGAAGTGTTACAAATCTTCCTTTCTCTTTCTATGCTAGTCATTGCCATTAGCGAGCTAGCAGTGCAGTAACAAATACATTGTTTTGTTTTACTTATAGAAATATTACTAATAAATTAGATTCAACTTTATAGTAATTGAAAAGTACAAGTACAGTACAACAAAATGCAGCGAAAATTTACAAGTATTAAGTATATGTATATTACCAGTGGAACGTGTAGATGAGCAATACTAAATGTGCAATAAGGCAACTAGAGGAGGACAGAAATTTTACAAGTGTAAGGTATAATGTATGTTACAAGTGGGATAATAGTTGTTGGGTACAAATGGCAATTTCAAAATGGCATTGCAAACGAGGCAAATGGAGTGATGTATTAAGGTAGCATGTGCACCCGAGATGCAGAGATAGCAGCATTGAGGTTCCCGAGGAATGCAGGCACAATGGCAATTCTAAATGTGCAAAGAGGCAAATTGAATGTAAGGTGTATGTGCAACTGAAATGCAGGGATAGCAGCAGTGAGGATCCTGACGTAGACACGTACCTTTAACAACTGAAAACTTCCATTATCAGGCATAGCAAGGCAGTGTCAGAGTAGTACAAGGGAGTAGTGCAACAAGGTCCCAGAGAGGCGGGGGTATGGTAAGTGATGGGTCAGAATTCACAGAGTTCTCTGGGTCACAGAGTTCAGCAGGGTTACAGTAGATGGGAAGAAACTGTTCCTGAGCCTGCTGGTCCG
The DNA here is from genome assembly GCA_016801175.1 of Esox masquinongy. NCBI lineage: Eukaryota > Metazoa > Chordata > Actinopteri > Esociformes > Esocidae > Esox > Esox masquinongy. The sequence continues at coordinate 70,684 of JACXGI010000273.1, forward strand.
GGACCAAAGAGACCTGTACCGCCTACCTGATGGAAGGAGGGTAAACAGTTGGTGGCATGGGTGTGAAGGGTCCCTGATGATCCCGTGTGCCCTGCGGAAAACACCGCATCTGCTGGAGGTCTGCGATGGCAGGAAGGTGGGCACCAGTGATGTGCTTGGCGGTTTTCACCACCCGTTGCAGGACCTTCCGGTCGGCTATGGAGCAGTTGCTAAACCACACTGTGGCGCAGTTTGTCAGAATGATCTGGATTGTGCAGCAGTAGATGTTCACAAGGATCTTGGAGGACAGGCAGGCTTTCTTCAGCTTCCTCAAAAAGTACGACGCTGCTGTGCCTTTTTGACCAGGGCTGAGGTGTTGAGGGTCCAGGAGAGGTCCTCAGAGATGTGGACACCCAGGAATTTGAAGCTGGACATAGGGCTGGGCAGTATACCGAAAAAAACAATATACCGGTCTTCATGTGTGTACCGGTTTGGATTTACACTTTACCTTCCATACCGGTATTTTAGTTTTTTATGTTAAATGTATTAATTTACAAATTAGTGTCATTCCGCCAGCTGCAACGACTGAGAATTCTCTCATTTTGGAATTAAAGGTGCCCCTACCAACCTTGAAAAAAACCCACGTGCACTGCGTGTTGATGCAAACTAACACACATGGGAAACGAACACTGAAGTCTGTTAGAGGTGGGGACAAAAACACAATGGAGGATGCGAGTAATAGAGATTTGGAAGATACTCAGCTAGTTACCACAGCAAGTGAAGATTTTGTGGTTAAAAAAGGTGCAGCGTCGATAGTGTGGACATGGTTTGGTTTTAAGACAACAGACACAGAACAAAAAAACATATTTTGCAAGTTATGCAAGCGGTCTGTGGTTGCAAAAGGGCGAAACACGGGTAACCTCTATAGCCACCTAAAAAGCTACCATGTGATCGAATATGAAAGTGAAAGTATGAAGAAGCGCAAAACTCCAACATCCACCGGTGCCAGGTCTAAAACGACAGCAAGTTTGAACCAAAGCATGCTGGTTGTGTCATTTTCAAGTGGATGCCCTTAAGAGAAGAAAAGTAAAAGATGGCGGGACATAATGGATTCAGTAACTGTACACATCGCCAAGGACATGGTCCCCGTTCAGACAGTAGAGGAGGGATTTAAAAACATGGTAAAAACTTTGGATCCCAGGTATGTACTGCCTAGCCGAAAATACTTTAGCGGGACAGCCTTGCCAAAGAAGTACTCTGAATGCCGCAAAGGAGTGAAAAGGGAGATTCAAAACGTGACACACTTTGCCAGCACAATGGACCTATGGTCAAGCCGAACATCTGAGCCTTACATTAGCCTAATTGTGCACTTCATAACCGATGCCTGGGAGCTGAAGAGCAGATGTTTGCAAACAGCTTTTTTCCCGGATGATCATACAGGAGAGTTGCTTGCCCAAGGGCTGAGGAATGCCCTAGAGTTATGGGTACTGAAAGAAGAACGACTTTTATGTTTTACAACTGACAACGCGTCAGTCATGATAAAAGCCATGGAGCTGAACAGCTGGACAAGAATGCAGTGTTTTGGTCACCGTCTTCATCTGGCCATCGGTAAGTTTAAATGGTTGCCAAAATATTTTTGCAAATATGCAGCTACTGTTATAAACTACATGGACGTTAGTTATTCATTCAATATTAATTAATTTAACTAGCTAGCTTAGCATTGATGGTCAATTGTTGTAATTAAACTTTACACGCAATAAAACCCAAACGGTTAAATCAAATTTCATGTTATATGTGTAATATACCTATTATTAGTGGTTTACATTTTAGTTCTTGTTTCAATTCTGTCTTGTGAATATAAGAAAACAAATCTGAGACTGAGTTAATGTAGTTTAATTTAAATAATTGTTTTGTTGGTACTCAAGGTCCTCAGGTCCTGGCTGCAGAAAAGAAAACCAGGCACCTTATGCCTACATGGCAGGACATACAAGTCCTTGAGTCAATCAACAAAGCCCTGGCTCCCCTGCAGGAGTTCACTGATGCCTAGTCCGGAGAAGATTATGTAAGTGTCTCCTACCTGAAGCCTGTACTCAAGCTGTTCAACACCACTGTTCTGACTCTGGAAGATGACCCACCCCTAACAAAGGACATCAAGAGGACCATCCTTGATTATCTGAATGAAAAATATTCAGCTCCTACCACATATGACCTGTTGGACATAGCATCCTTCCCAGACCCACACATTAAGATCACATACATCAAGGGCAACATGGTGGACTACATAAAGACAAAAGCAGCAACAGAACTTCATATGATGTTAACAGAGCAGGTGCAACCGCCATCCATCGGTGATACACATGAATCACAGTCAGGAGCAGAAGCACCAGGCCCAGTGGAACCAAAGAAAATTAAGAAGACGCTTAGAAGCTTTTTCAAAAATGACAAACAAGCACTAGCAGCTTCCTTGTCTGACAGAGGGGCCATTGAAGCTGAGCTGAATAGCTACCTGCAGACTGTTGATGCTGACAGTGAGGCAGATCCCCTGGAGTGGTGGAGGGTCCATGAAGAGAACTTTCCAAGAGTGAGCAAACTGGCCAAGAAATACCTGTGCATCCCTGCCACTAGTTCACCTTCCGAAAGGGCCTTCAGCACTGGTGGCAATGTGGTGACATGTCACAGAGCAGCACCTAAGCCAGATACAGTAGATAGGCTTGTTTTCCTTGCCCATAACCTGTGAAACCAATGATTGTCTGTTCTATACCAGGAGTTAACCTGGTTAAATGAAAGTGGGACATTTATGTAATGCATAAGCCTAAGCCCCTATTTGAAGCTGTGATCATGCCCTGGTTTGACTTGAATATTTACATTATTTTGTTGGAATTCTTGAAGTTATTCTGTTTGGTACCATTCAACAGCCTTTGCAATTTGCAGACCATGTGAAATAGTTGAAGTTATTATGTTATTTATTTTTAATGTGGTGCAATAATAAGCCACAACGCAGCATTGAAGCCATAGACAGTGGATAGGCTTGTTTTCCTTGACTATAATTGTCACACTGAAAATGTTCAGTTTTCTTTTTGCAAAGTTATTTATTAGTAATCCTGTATTTAATAAAAGTTTAACCAATAGCACTACTTTTATTTACAGTCAGTCTTGTTTATTTGTGTTCCAACAAAAATCAAAATGGATGAAGCTAATTAAAACCACTTAGAATTAATTTTTTGCAATCCTTTATATAAAAAATAAATACCTTTAAATACTGTGATACCGTCAAAAATTAGAAAAATATCGGGGTATTATATTTAAGCCATATCGCCCAGTCCTAGCTGGACACATGCTCCACCTCAGTACCATCAATGAAGAAATCCTGTAATCCGCAATGAGCTCCTTGGTTTTCTTTGCGTTGAGGGCCAAGTTGTTGTCAGCGCACCATGCCGCCAGGCGCTTGACCTCTTCCCTGTAGGCTGACTCGTCATTGTCACTAATCAAGCCTACCACCGTGGTGTCATCTGCGAACTTGACGATGATGTTGGAACTGTGTACAGGAACGCAGTCGTGGGTGAAGAGGGAGTACAGGAGAGGGCTCAGCCACACAGCATTGTGGAACACCAGTGTTCAGAACCAGGGTGGAGGAGGTGAGGTTGTCTAACCTGACAGACTGGGGTCTGTTGGTTAGGAAGTCGAAAGTCCAGTTGCAGAGAGAGGGGCTGATCCCCAGGTCATGGAGTGTGTTGACCAGCCTAGAGCGGATGACCGTGTTGAATGCTGAGCTGAAGTATCTATGAATAGCATTCTCACATAGGTGTTGGTTTTGTCCAGGTGGTTCAGGGCAGAGTGTAGAGCCATGGGGATGGTGTCCTCTGTAGACCTGTTCGACCGGTAGGCAAACTGGTAGGGATCCAGTTTTGGGAGAAGGCAGGACATAAGGTGGGCCAGAGCAAGTCTTTCAAAGCACTTCATGAGCCTGGGCCAGTGAGATGTTAAAGATGTCGGTAATGACCACAGCCAGCTGCCCAGCACATGATCTGAGCACACGCCTGGGGACGTCATTGGGACCAGCAGCCTTGCATGCATTCACCCTGCTCAGTGCAGACAATACTTCTGCGCTGGATAGGCAGAGGGGTGGGGGACATCTGGAGGGAATTCAGCTTTAATGGCTGGCTCTTTGCTGTCCCTGTCAAAGCGTGCGTAGAACCTGTTTAACTAATCGGTGAAAGAGACGTCGCTGTCTGTGGGGGTAGGGTTCTTTGGCCGGTAGTCAGTGATGGCTTGGGATGCCCAGCAAGTGTTCCTTGATCCGCAGTTCGTGGTCATTTTTAGCCATCTTGATGCCCCTTTTCAGATTGGCTCTGGATAAGCTGTATGCCTAGTTAGCTTAGTTTGTCGACGTTACTGTCAATTTCAGACCATATGTCATTTTCATGGATGAGCATTAAAAAGGCAGAAGACCACTACAAGTGTGGACATTAGCAGAGGTGCAGCAATAGTGAAGGTTAGAAGTTTATCTTGTGTTGGTGAATGTAGCTAACAAGATACAAGAAAAAATAAACACAGAATTGATATATTATCAATAAACACATTATCCAGGATACTACCTTGGAAATCTTTATAATTTCTAATGCTGTCATTACATTCTGAATATAATTTTCTGTTTACACATCTAGCTTGTATTTTATGACCAGATCATATTAGAGGTTTGGGATATTGTGTTAAATTGCCAAGCTCATAAATCTGGCCATGCAGCTGCACTGGCTATTTTTGAGCTGCATGGCATCAGATGTACACGTGTCAAAAGAACTGCCTTAGATGAACCTTGACTTCACCACACAGATTACTTTATTCCCAACACACAACATCAGATGTACATGTGTCAGAAGAACTCCCATAGATGAACCTTGACTTCACCACACAGATTACTTTATTCCCAGCACACAACTCCAAAACCATGACAAGTGATAGAAAAATACATTGTATTACCAAAGGGTCCTAGACCAGAATTTTTTATAAGGCCCATGTTCCACCTTCCACAACTGCCTTCCTTTCATGTTTCCCGGTCAATGTGGGCACAACAGAGATTTCCAAAAATTGGCTACCCTCGCATGTGCTAATAAGGCATGCAAATGACAAACTATGCACTCTACACTCAATATTGTATGGTCTACACTGCAACCAAGCATAAAGGGGAAACTATCAAACGAGAAACACCACAAAATCTATAGTTTTACACATAGTATGGGGTCCAAACGTTGCTTTACTCTATCCTGCCGATCCTTATCACTATTTAGTTGTTGGGATAACGCAGGAAGAAAACAAACAGACATGGACAGTGAATGGAAAAGGCCATCAACTTCTAACAATGTGCAGTATGTGGAGATGTACATGGCTTATAAACCTCTGTCCAGAGAACACACAGAAGAGGATCTTCAGTGGTTGATGAACTGTCTCTATGGCAGGTTTACAGGCATGGCAGGATTCCTTGAACCTGAGCCAGAACAACTGGTACCCTCCCTGTCTGTACCGGGCATTGTTGCAAACCAAGTAACCTGGGACCTGCAGGCATCCTGGCTGGCATGGTGATGTCTTTAGTGCAGCAGGAGGCTATGGCTAGCAACAGTGGGACAGCGCACCAACCCCTTATTGCACATCATGCGGCGTGTGCCAGCAATTTAGGATTTGTGTTAGGGCGTAGCAAATTACTTCACTGCTAAAAAGTGTCCTTGGCTCACAAGCGCTAGATGGGGTGTAAGTCTGTGAATTGGGGCACAGACAAATGGCTACTGGAAAGGATATGGGCTGAAAGAAAAAAGTAAAACATTACTACTATAGCATAAGAAAATTGTAATAATAGCCTGGAAAAATACATCAACAAAATAACATCAGTTTTACAAGTAGCGTTTAACTAAAATAACTTCCCTGTAACGTCAAGTGCCAGCTGTAGTGGTATGCATCATTTCATCGGTGTGCTAGTTATCTTTCTGGTTGAAATCCGATTTCTCGTCACGGTGAGTTAACTGGCACACACGGGAAATTATGCATACAAGCATAGCTAACGTTTGCAAAACTAAGTTAGTGTACATAACCAAGTTTTCCAAAACATAGCACTCTAGGTAGCATGCTAATGTTTATATACATGGCCTGGTGGAAAACCTAATTCCATACTGCACATCATGAATATCTTGTAAAAAATAAAGCTACCTAACATTTTACAACAAATTATACAAAATGCTGTTTGCAGCTAACACATTTTATAGTACTGTACCTTAGCACATGGCTCCAGCGAATCCTCTCCCTCGCCGAGGTAGAAAAACGATAAAAGATAAACTTGTGCACAGCCAATCAATTATTAAAATGAGAAACTACATAGGCTGATTTGGAGAAAAAAGCTGAACTATCAAACTATATTCTTGCTGTTTAGATTCCTTTCGGTGGTAAACGTGGACGGTTTTCCAGCTACTACAGGCTGCACTTGGTGATGACGTTGAACGTTAGTTCTTTGAGAGCCACATTAGCGGCTACTTAGCTTTCTGTAGTTTTTGGCTACATTTAGGCAAAATATATTGATATTAGTCACCTTGTCTTATATATATTTACTCGATTATTAAAACGGCGAGGTGGTGTAATCCTACGCGAAACACAGACCTTATTTGAACTCGATCTAAAAATCTACTGTGGGAAAAATGCCAAAAGAACCGGAAACTAGCCAGTTTAGCATTTTGCCGCTAGGTTTTATGGTGATTATGAGTCATGCTATTTCTGTTAATTGATGTTGCACATGCATTTTATATTATAGCTTGACCAGTTTCAGAGTTCTCACAATCTACAATTTGGTATTTTCATAAAGACATCCCTATTTTAAAATGTGGAGCCAAGCAGAGTATCTCGCTCATCTGTTAATGTGTGCACTTTCATTTATTTGTTGAATAGGATGTTGCTTGGGCACAAATTAGGCCTACCTGGCCTGTGTACAGGTGTAGGGCTATAAAGGTGTGTGTGATAGGGGTGGGCGGATCGATTCCAAAATATCGATACTACAGATTATATGTATTGTTTTTGATTGGATCGATACCAGTTTCACTTTCTCTTCTAAGTTGTACCCATTTCATCAGAGTAGAACTGTCACTCTGTGCAAACAACGTTCCGTTGTCGTGAACACATCTTAAGTGCTTCTCCAGCTCCACTCCTGTTGCTTATGACGGTGCACTCTAACAACGAACATATGCATTGTGCACACGAAACGCGCCGCAGCGCGCATCGTAACTAAAGGCGCCAAACGCCAATCCAACACATAGGCCTATATTTATTGCATGCATGAATGCCATGGCTGAACGAAAGAGGAGCATGGTGTGAAATATAGACTATATTCAGACATTCAAATTGTATATTCAGCCCATTGAAACATATCTAAATTGCTTATTTTAATGGAATTTAAAACAATATACCTCAAGCCTGAAATATGAAAATAGGTAGTCTGTCATAGGCTATAGACGTAATTATTTTGTTATTTTACCTAGGTGATTCCCCAAGAGCTCTGGATATTACAAGAGGCTCTCCCCTACATGAAAGTAATTAAGCCACTTTTAATAATAAAAAGTATCGGTATAGGTATCAATATTGGTGATTCTGGCCCTGTATTACTTAGTATCGGTTCGAACACAACATCTGTGGTATCACACACCCTTAGTGTGTGGGGTGTCTGATAGTAGGCTAGTAATTTAAATGAATGTCCCTCAAGAGTTACGGTGCTTCTATTTTATCATCACCTCACACACATTAAGTCAGCAGTGTTTTAGGCTATTCAAATGATATAATGAATAAACTTGTTTTCCAATTCCTTTACCACAGTACTAATCTAACCACTACACTAATCTAACCACTACCACTATGTCCATTCCATTGCCGATTCAAAAGCGGCAAAATCAGGTAGCAACTCCAGCATACGACCACGTAATGTCAAAAGCGAAGTAGACATCCCTGGGCGTTTAAAAAAAAAAAAGCGATTGTGCAACTGAGGCCAGCAAGACTACAGAAAAGTGTAGTTATTTGAAATAGCCTAGTTATTTGAAATAGCCTTCCTTACGTAGCTGCTCTATATGGCCGGAATTCTCTTATTTTAATGACCACATTGGCCTTAAAAAATGTCTAGCGTGAACTCTGCCCACAGGTCAGTACTTGTAAGAAATTAAATCTATTTTCACCCCGATCCTCAGATGAGTGACTTGAAAAAGCTCTTGCCAGTCACCAAAGTGTTCCCGAATACTTGTTTTATTTAAACGGTTGAACGCATATCTCACTAAATGCCACTAAAAATCCTCTGCAATGTATTGTCAATGAAGCTGGCAATCACATACATTTAGAGATGTACATGTTATGGTATTAATTAATTGTTAAAAAGATTCTTTGATATGATTTTATTGTAATGGCTTCTTAAATGCTCAAGAACAATATTTATGTAATGAAAGTATATCTGATCAGCCGTTTTGAGCTAGAAACCAGAATTATTATTAATCGGGAGAAAATCATAGATCGGGATAATTTTGTCCAGGATAATTATGGCATGAAATTCTCATATCGTCCCAACCCTAGCCAACATCAAGAGAAATTACACATTTCCCCATAATTAGGTCCATATACCCATGAATCCACTTTCCAAAATACCTCACAAATAAAAAAATGAAAAGATAATGCAAGGTTATCAATATGTTTTTCAATACTTTCAATCATGTTCTTTACTCCACTAATGAGGTCCGATCACAAGAAAATGTTGTATGTAGCCCACCTAAACAATGACACATAAATTGCCGACAGAGTTGGGAGTAACGGATTACAAAAAAACAGTAACTTTAATCTGTAACGTTACCAACTAAAATAATCGGATTACAAATACTTTTGAAAAAAAATATGATTACTTCTTGGATTACTTCAATTGAAAATGAAGGTGCACAAAATAATTATGACACGTGGCATGTTTGATTTTTTTATTTAATGTTTTAAAAACATCTTTATTTGAACCAAAACAACAATTGCGCGCCTCAGTTGTTGTGTGTGTGATCATCATGCGTGCAAAGGTGGGTGCGCATAACCAGATTAGTGATGAAGCGCTAGTTTAATTTTCTACGATAATACAGGCCTATCTACAATTATATTAGCTGACCCATATAAAATGTGATTTAGTTAGCTACTATTGACGCATCTTTCTCAAAACAATGATAAGCCTACCTGGTGTTATATCTTTTTCAATTTTCAAGGTTTATTTGTCAAATGCACCGAACAACACAGCCAGGAAAAGTTGCACCGAACCACTCAGAGAGGAATTGTTTAGAATATTAGGCAACTATTTGTTAGATAGCTATATCATGGCGCTGCCTTCAAGATAAAACATATGGAATTTATCACGATATATGAGGAGAAAAGGTGTTGGAAAGCACTCTGCCAACGGATGATGATTTGCATTTGATGCAGCCACCTCAACTCCGTCCATACATGTGGGCCATGTGATTCTGCTTGCTTTGCATCTCAGAAAATTGCGTTCATTGGTTATCATTGACTGCTCATGACATTGACATTAAGCTAACAGTGCAGGTGTATAATCACAGTTTATTTCTTTCATTTGCGTTCTGAAAATCCATCGCTGGTGGCCCTAATAATCGCAGGCAACGTTCGCGTGGGTAAAACTTTTGTGTGCGGGTGTTCAAGATTGTGAACGTGCATTCGTGTGCCTGGGCTTTCTGCAACGCTTTGACAATGTTGGTGGTTGTGGAGCATACTACTGCAGATTTAGTGTACGCACAAAAAGCTACGGATATCTTGATTTTTATATACAATAATGTCAATACCCTTTTCGAGAAATTACCATTTATTTTTCAACAATGTTTTGAAGCAATTGAAAACACTAATAAAACACAAATAACAGAATAGGCTACCACATCCTTAGATTTTGGGTTATGTTCAGATAAAAAGTCAGATTCTGGAAGATCGAGGGTTACTGGATTAATTGGAATAACTGAATATCTGACGGACTTAGCGTGTAATGTAGAAATGCAGCCCAATCATATTGAAGTACAAAGCAATGGTTTAGAAATCCTTTCCAGAAGCACTGTCCCAATAGGTAAAACGCAACTTCCGTTTTTGGCCCACTATGTAAACACTAACATTGATTGATCCCGCAAAGGTGTTCAGTTGGTTGTAGGCTATTCCTGTTTGTTTTCTAATGCCTCTTGATATGAAAGTAATTCAAAGTAATCGGATTACGTTACTGAGTTTGAGTAATCAAAAAGTTACTTTACTGATTACAAATGTGGACAGGTAACTTATAATGAATTACATTTAAAAAGTAACCTACCCAACTCTGTTTGCTGGCCACAGATTAAGCCAATTTCTATACTAAACATTTTTACTCCCGGAACAGGCATAATCTCTATACAGGGAAACCACCCCTACATTTTCCAGTGGTCTAGCTAAAACAATAAGGCCAAAATGAGCTTGGATTAAAGTTCATTTCCCATTCAACAATACCGCTTCTAGGACAAACTAAACTACATGTCCGTACTTAGCTAGACTGATATACCTGAGCATGCGTGCAATATTTCCTCACCCTACACTACCGGCCTACATTATCCCCTACATTATCAGCAACCATCACTCCTGTGTTCCAATAGCACGTTGTGTTTGCTAATCCAAGTTTATTATTGCCGGACCGCATAAGCGGAGCCAGCCAAGAAGAGCAAATGTCTCTGACTGACTGAGTGACTGACTGACTACCCCTTGTTAAATAGCGTAGTGGTTAGAGACACGGACCTGCAACCAATAGGTCCAATAGGTCTCCTTGCAATCAAAGCAAACTATGCATTAGGATTTGTTCTGGATAGACAAAAACTTAGCTGGCTGCAACGTTTAGTAGCTGCGTTATAGTAAGCCTAAACTAAAACTGTTCATGGTTATATTGCAACTATTTTTGGTGGATTTTCGAAGTATGCGTCCATGCATGCTTTTTGGGTCAGGATAGACAAAAACTTCGCTGGCTACAACCTTCAGTAGCTACGTTATAGTAAGCCTAAAATAAAACTGTTTGCAACTATGTCTGGTAGATTTTCGAAGTACGCATCCGTGCATGATTTTTGTGGTAATATAGGCTAGATCAAACCTCCTTGGGCAGTAAAAAAGTAGGGGTTTCCATGATTCTCTTGTCTTTTCACTTGACAAAACAGTCAGTTATCGTCACCTAAAGTATATTGATAGTTATTGTATCAACGTCATTCACGAAAGAAAGAAAAACAAACGTTTTTGTGCCATGAAATAGCTTTGGCTGTGCAAAGCTCATATTCCATCTCACAATGCTTAATGGTTTCAAGTGAAATATTCAAACTTGGCGTGATGTTAATGCGTGCCAAAATGATCTAATGTCGAGATGCTATACCGACACAAGTCAAACATATAGCGCTGTGGTGTAGTAGTTAAAGACACAGCCACTGACGTGGGAGGTCTGGGTTCGAATCCAGTGAGGGCAACAACATTTATCACTTTTAATTGCGGGCCGGCTGAACTAGGCTTGCCTGGTTCCTTTTCTGGTTTTAAAAGGCTAATTTATCATTAGAATACCCTGCGATTATGTTAGCGCTGCTGTAAACTATTGTGCTGATTAAAGTAGGGCCGGGTGTCTGCAGGTTTTCGGTTTTTCCTTTAAATTGGTTCCCATTTCAGACCTAAACAACCAGGTAAGGGGAGAACCTAACCAATTAGTGCCCTAATTAATCAATCAAGTACAAGGTGAAAGTGAAAACCTGCGAAAACACTTGGCCCTCCATGGAACCGGTTTGACACTTCTGCATTAGGGTGTCTAGTTTGAGAAGCAGACGTATGGAGATTTCTATCAAAATGTTGTAAACTTGTAAGTAGCAAGTCAGAAATATATACAGCAAGCAGGGGCGTCTCTACATTAGGGGCTGGGCCCCGCCACATGTTGCTGTGGAGCACTGCACAACATGATCAATAATTCAGTGTAACAAGTAATATATATACAGCTCCGGAAAAAATTAAGAGACCACTGCACCTTTTTCTTTACTTTCCAAAAAAGTCGAATAGGAAGATTTTGAGTGAGGAACAGAAGGTTTAAAATTAAGAGACCACTGCAAATTGAACGCTTCTGTTCCTCACTCAAAACTTTCCTTTTCAACTTTTTTGGAAAGGAAAGAAAAATGTGCATTGGTCTCTTAATTTTTTCCGGAGCTGTAAATATTCTTTGTAACTAACATTGTTGCGTGTTTATTACATTTGACAACGGTAGCAGTGTCCGATACATACCAAATATCTTCCTATACCTGTTGCGTAAAGATCAGTAGCCTGCTTCTAGCAGTGTTTGTTTGGTGAGCATGGAGCCGGCCCCTCAGCGTTCGTTTAATCAAGTGAGCAGATGAAAATACTGTGAGAATGTTCAATGTGCTTTCAATAATAAGCTGTGGGGCATGATCATGTTGGCCCCATAGTCATTAAAAAACAATAGAACGACATACATCAAGACGTTTAGTAAATGTCGTTTACACAGTATCGGCGTTGCTACCCAGCTAGCCAACTGTCAGTTTTGTTGGTATGTTAGCCACTACTAATTGCGAGGCAGCTCCAAACAGCAAGGCAAAAAGAATCAAGTTGACAATTTATTAAAAGTGAAATTTTATACCTTGCCATTTGAACAACAATCAGAAAATAAATGTTTAGGACCACACCAACAAGAGAATTTCAATACCATTCAGTCTGGAAAGGTCAAAAACTGTGCCTTCAATCGAGAGTGGTTCAAGAGAAAATCAGGGCTAACTGCCAGTGTAGCTAAAGAATCACTCCTGCTGTCCTTGCCTGCTCTTTGGGTGGACACTACTAAAACAGGACTCAAGGATTTGAAACATCTTTCAGAATAACTGGCCAAACACGAAAGCAATGGTTCTGTTAAATATCATTTATGGATAACGCTCTTATCAATACCTTACGGTAATAGTGTTGGTTGCTATATTTGAGGTATTACGTTCTCTTATACCTGAGTGTATGCAATGTATGCCAGTTAAGTTCACTTGTATGCAGTGATAAGGACGGATGAACAAAGCCGTGTACATGTATGGAATAAATAACTATAGAAAAGACGCTTCGCTTATACTTCCACGTCAAGTTAAGCCTGCGCAAGTCAGATAATTTAACAGGTTATGGGCCCAGGGTTGAAGATAAGCGAGCGTGAATAAGTTTGACGCGACGTATTACGCGTAGTTAGCTAACAGAAGCTAACAGAAGAAGAAGCTAGGAAAATCGGCGGGAAGACAAGATGGCCCACCGAGCAACAGGAGTTCCAGCACCGCAGCTTTTATTCGACGGGTCTGAGGAGAAATATGACCTTTGGGAAACGCGGTTCTTAGGCTGCCTACACATTCTGAAGTTAAAGGACACTATCTTAAGAGAGCCCACTGATGCAAACGAAGATCAGCTACCTGAAGACAGACGGAAAAATGCTGACTGCTATGCCAAGCTGGTAAGGCTAATAGACGATAAGAGCCTATCGCTAATTAGACATGAAGCTGCTGATGATGGCACGTTAATTTACTTGTCCACATATACCCGACCAGACATAAGTTTTGTGGTCAGTAAACTCTCCCAGCACTTTGCTGAACCAACAGTAGAACACTGAAACACACTAAAACCTGTGTTCAGGTACCTCAAATGTACAACAGAACAGGGGTTATTCTTCAGGAGAAATGACACAGAAAAACTAGGTCTAAGGGTCTACAGCGATGCTGATTGGGCATCAGATGCAGCGGATAGAAGAAGTACATCAGGGTATTGTGCCAGTCTAAATAAAGGAAGCTCTTTGATATCCTGGAAAAAAAGAAAACAACCGACAGTAGCACTGTCAACTTGTGAGGCTGAGTACATGTCCTTAGCATCAGCCATACAGGAATGCATTTACTTAAAACAACTGCTCAGGGGTATAGACACATACCAATACGCACAAACAAAGGTGTATGAAGACAACCAAGGTGCCATAGCAGTAGCCAAAAACCCAGTTCACAGACAGTGATGCAAACACATTGATATCAAATATCACTTTATTAGGGAAAATGTGAACAATGGAAAGTTTATTTTGGAATATTGCCCTACCGAGAAAATGATTGCTGATGTTCTGACAAAGCCAGCTACTAAGCTGAAGTTGAAAAGATTTGCACGAGATATGTTTGGCACTTTGGGGTGCAAAAAGTGTTTATTGCTTTAAGATAATGAGGGAGCCTCATTCTGTTATTTTGTTTTCATGTAACCCAAGGGGATAAGAGCGAGTGGGGGTGTTAAATATCATTTATGGATAACGCTCTTATCAATACATTACGGTAATAGTGTTGGTTGCTATATTTGAGGTATTACATTCTCTTATACCTGAGTGAATGCATTGTATGCCAGTTAAGTTCACTTGTATGCAATGATGGATGAACAGAGCCGTGTACATGTATGGAATAAATAACTATATAGAAAAGACGCTTCGCTTATACTTTCACGTCAAATTAAGCCTGCGCAAGTCAGATAACTTAACAGGTTTGCATGTTGAAAATGCTGTTAGATTAGGCTTGCTTGGAAGGGCTAATATTGCAGCTCAAATTGATGCCGGTCACAAACGTGCTACTGAGGGGCATTCTAGACTCAGACGACATTACGATTCACAGACCAACTTCAAAGGCACCTCAGCCACTATTCAAAATGAACTTTCAGAGGGCGTGTTCAGTGTACACCAGGAGGAGGTTGCCAAGCAGGTGTCAGAGGCTCCTTTCATTGCTGTTCAAGCAGATGAGACAACGGACGGGTCCTGCAAACCGCAGATGGTAGCTATGCTACGCTACATGACTGGAACGACAGTGAAAGAGAGGTTTTGGGGAATCAGTGATGTTAGGGACAAAACAGCTTCTGGTATTGCTAATGCTATAAAAGCCACCCTCGAGTCATTAGGCCATACAGATAAATTAATCACGCAAACCTACGATGGTGCGGCAGTGATGAGTGGGCTGGGCGCATCAGTGGGCTTAAGTTTTATCCGAATGCGCAATGTTTGCATTGTTACTAGTGATAGGAAGTTAGACACTTTCTACTGACTCGGATCTTGTCAAGTCGTTCAGTAAAAACCTTGAATCTTTCGAGTCATTTCGTTCATTTGAGTCAGTCCGCTCTAGTTGTGTAGGGTGTAGTCTGGTGTGTAGAAGCTTCATTGTTATTTGTATGAGTAAGACCTAGAAACTCCAATGTCTAGGCCACGTAGAGTTACTACGTGGGTGAAGCTCTCTTCGGGCGATAATGAGAGAGTCCGCACTAGTTGGGCAGTGTGCAGAAGCTTAACATTGTTATTTGTGCAAGATCATAATGCGATATTGTGTTTTCAGCTATCATACAGTGACTTGTATATGTAAAATATAATGCCGTCCAGTTGTACAAATACGACAGAAGGGGGACTGCAGCCTCTGACGCGCATGCGCTCGTGTTTAAATATCATGGCGTGAATAGGACACCATCAAGAACGAAAAGGATCAATACCAACGATGCCTGAAATCGAAATGAACAGAAAGAAAACAAATGTTTTTCGGCTAAGCAAGATTGATTCCGAGGAAGCCGTGAATGGGTACAGACGAAGTTGGAACAAAGGAAAGTCAAGATAGCCGAGAGAGGACAACAGTTGAAAGACGGGAAAGGAGACAAAGGATACAGTCAAAATGGACAAAGATGCATTTTGTTTGTCCTCTTGGCCGAACAACAGCAGTCACAAGATGGAGTCTCTGTTATGGGACCTCGGAATCATGGACAATACAAGGAACTGACGTGAGCTTTCATAATCATTTATTAAGAGTTCTTAAATGTTTATTTCAAAAAATGTATCATTCCTAAACATTAAATGAAGCTGGAACTTATCAAGGAAACTGGATCACTTTCCTCGTTAATAGCCAGATTTATTTAATTGAATATTACATGTAGTTTAAAAAGCACTTTGATTGTATATAGCATGTTTTAACACTAGAACCGCCAGGCCTTTCAGACCCCCAGTATCCGCCAAAGCCGAATGTCGTTTGGCGTCATTAGCATACGAATCATCACTATTAGCATGGACATTCTCCTCCGCAGCATCACCATCCAGCCAGAGCATCATTCATCAACTGGGTCGTCATCAAACTATATAGAAGTCTAAAAAGGAACATCTTTGCTATTTTGTTTAGTGAATTATGTAGCCTAATGCATTTGTAGAATCTTAATCTTCAGCAAAATAAGCAGAGAAAATTCAAAGAGAGACGATATGATGTGTGCGATTTAGTTTCTCTTTCCCTCCTAAAATAAAAACAGTAATTTGTAATACCTTTGTTGAATTGGTAATTGGTGACTGGTAAACAATATCCTTGGTATTTCGTTTCTTGAATAATTATTTAGCATAATACATTTGTAGATTTACTATTTAGACTTACATTTGATGAATTAGCCTACACAATTAGGTGAAACTCCTATTGAAAAACAGTAACATGATAAGCCTATATCGTTTGTATTATGTTTCAATAATAGCCTAATTAGGTTTTTGAATGGTCATGGCAGTCTTGTATTTAATTTGTAAGTTCATTCAAATTCAACCAAGATCTGATCATTCATCTGTGAGTATCGCGCTTTCATCCTTTGACATTATGCATTCAGTGAGGGGTGATTAGTGCCTGGGTACCATTTGGGTACCAACGCTAAGTGCCGTGGGCTGTTGGTGGATTAAGTCGGAAAACGGGGAAAAAAACAGGTAAATAGTCTCTAAATAGTTTTCTGTTTGTCAATTTACAATTCTGACAACGGAACAATGTAATATATGCCAATTTAGGAAAAGTCATGGAAGGAGGAGGGTGTAGCTTTCGAAATGGCAGTTTTATTTTAATTACAAACTCAAACGCCAATTAACGTAGGCATTAATAGGTATTCATAAAATAGCCTGTTTTGTTCTGTCATGCTTGAACATGTTTTAAAAGGTATTCAAGAAATAGCCTGTTTTGTTGTGCTTTGTCATGTTAAATGTCAAACGCGTTTATTGCGTTGATAATGTTTTATTCTGTAAGGCCTCCACTGGGGGGGGGGTCTCACGACAACATGGTTAGGCCTTTACCAGGCCCACCGCATGGTATTTGGCTGCCACGTGCTTAGCTGTTAGCTAGTACACGTGGGGAAATCTAAACCGAGTGATAAATTAGGAATTCGTACAATGATGTTTTTCTAATCTGGTAAAATAGATTCATGGTTTTTCTTACAAAGGGTTAAAATATTGTGTTTTCTCTCATGGTAGAATGAAGAATCTACATGGTTAAAATATTTGTTAAGAAATTCTAAAATGGTAAAAAAGCACTTTTTTAGAAAACGCAACAATATTAGATGAGTAGGACAATAAATCTGAACCTTCAGTGAATGAAGGATTACGACTAAGTTGAAAGAATAACATCTTGCTACAGAGAGTCTGATGACCATATCAGATTTTAATGTGTGGAAACTTAAATTTCATATAGATTAAACAATGCATTTGACCTTTTTAATGGCTCACCATAAGAGTGAGCCATCTTAACCTTTCCCATTAAATCAAAGTAACCTATAACTAAGGGTTAAATTTGAGTGCTTAGACTTGTCTCACCTGCGGTAATTTCCCCAACACAAGCATATTCAGTTTTGGGATAATCAAACCTTAAGTGAAAGCTAAATAGATTTACCTCTCAGTACCTTTAACATTTAAATCTACGGTTTTGAAACCAACTGCAGTGAGGGTAGAGACCTAAAGGCATCCCCATTGTTGATGATAGAACAATCTTCATGTCAATAGAACCACAGATGTGGTCAAAATATGCATAAAAGTTGTGATTTTGGGTTTGGCCAACCACCGCTATTTGGAATAGAAATTTTGGAAAATTTCCCAAAAATGTAGGTTGTTTATCAAGACATTGTTTGTTACGAGGTAGTTTGGCCATTGCCTGTGAACATGCTAAATTTGGTTGCTGTGGATATGCTAATACAATCGCCCTGGTGGTACAATTTAGTTGAGCAGCTTATCCCCTAGTGGGCAAACAAATTTAGTAAGGCATGTGCCAAGACACTACAGGAGTTTTATAAATGAATGATAGCCAATTTCGCAGACCTGTGGGAAGGTACTGAGGAAGAGTCGAATTTGAGAGCAGTTTAGCTATGTAAGACAAATTTTTCAATATGTTATATGGTTTAAAATTCCTTCGCACAAGCGATCGTGTTGCACATTGATGTCTTTGATTGTGTTTGTGAATGTTTGTTTTTTAGCATTTCCACTTTGTTTTGTTATGAATATGCAGTACGCAACTCCTTATCGTATGGATTCTGGATCTATCCCTATTACCAATTCTCTGCTTTTCATGTCTGTCTTGACATGATGGCCAGCGCGGGTTCAGGATGGCGCCTCCTGTGGCCGTATTTGTCATTGTTCTGCTTTCACTCATGGTGTCACTTTCTATTGACTTAATGAAGTGAAAGCAGGGGGGAATGTATGATATCATGATTGGAAAGAGCTGAACTGAGAGTTCAAAGCGAACCAAATTGGTACTTATAAGGAGTTACATGAAAAATTGGGTTCTTCCTGTTTGCATAGTTATAACGGAGCATTTGCATCTGTTATGTTTCACATCTTCCATTCACAGGATTTGTTATTAATTTGTTTATTTGGAAATTGTTTTGTTTGATGTAAGGTCTAACATTTTAATGGTTGAATAGAATAGATATAAACATTTTTGATTTGGCTTAAACAAAGTCAAGTCTGACAATCTTATTCCACTGCTAGTTGCTATTGGGCATAACTATAGCACAAGGAATGAAACAACAACCAAGCCAGTTCTGGATTGAAAAGGAAATTTGACATAGACTATTATGGAAACTTGTCTTAATGGGATGTAAGCTTCACTCTAATAATGGAACTTCTGAGATCCACAAGCTTTCAGGATTGATCTATTGTCTTCATTGTAGGGATTTGACGGAACAATACCCAGTGGATGAAAGACCGATGGACTGTTGAACCACACTAACCATTGTTTTGCAGTTATACGTTCAACAGATCATCAACAGGACATCACAAACCTCTTTTCTGATGATACATCACGTTAACGACTGGACATAGACAACAGAGTGTGAGCACCAGCAACATGTTCAAGAAGGATTACTACAACCACCCTGGTCGAATCTGTTTCAAATCTTCCTGACCACTCACATGGCAGAAGGATGCCAGGGTCAGACCATTTGGCTTCACACTCCATTTCTAGATGAATCATCGACAGCAAGATGAAGAGAGTCCTGAAGGACTCCACGTACAGTTGTGCTGAAATGTTTGCATACCCTTGGAGAATTGGTAATATATGTACCTTTTGTAAAGAAAACATGAGTGAGCAGGCAAAACATGTCTTATTTTTTATGGGATTCTCATTCAACTGTAGGTCATAACAGAATGGCACAATCATAAAACAAAACATGGCAACAAAGAAAAAAATGAACTGACCCCTGTTCAAAAGTCAGCATACCATTAATTCTTAAGACTGTGCATTGCCCCCCCCTTAGCATCAATGACAGCATGCAGTCTTTTGTAATAGTTGTCTATGAGGCCCCGAATTCTTGCAGGTGGCATAGCTGCCCATTCGTCTTGGCAAAATGCCTCCAAGTCTTGCAAAGTCTTTGGTCGTCTTGCATGAACCGCACATTTGAGATCATTGTCATGCTGGAAAGTCCAAGAACGTCCCAAGCACAGCTTTCGTGCAGAAGAATGCACATTATTGTCTGCCAGTATTTTATGATAACATGCTGCATTCATCTTTCCATCAATTTTCACAAGATTCCTTGTGCCTTTAGAGCTCACCCCCCCCCCAAACATCAAGGAGCCACCACCATGCTTCACAGTAGGGATGGTATTCTGTTCACTATAGGCCTTGTTGACCCCTCTCCAAACATAGTGCTTATGGTTGTGACCATAATGCTCTATTTTGGTCTCGTCACTCCAAATTACAGTGTGCCAGAAGCTGTGAGGCGTGTCAAGGTGTTGTCGGGCATATTGTAACCGGGCTTTTTTGTGGCGTTGGCGCAGTGAAGGCTTCTATCTGGCAACTCGACCATTTTTGTTCAAGTATCGTTGTATTGTGCTCCTTGAAACAACCACACCGTCTTTTTCCAGAGCAGCCTGTATTTCTCCTGAGGTTTCCTGCGGGTTTTTCTTTGTATCCCGAACAATTTTTCTGGCAGTTTTGGCTGAAATCTTTCTTGGTCTACCTGAGCTTGGCTTGAGAGATCCACGAATTTTCCACTTCTTAATAAGTGATTGAACAGTACTGACTGGCATTTGCAAGGCTTTGGATGTCATTTTATATCCTTTTCTATCTTTATAAAGTTGCATTACCTTGTTACACAGGTCTTTTGACAGTTCTTTCCTGCTCCCCATGGCTCAGTATCTAGCCTGCTCAGTGCATCCACGTGAGAGCTAACAAACTCATTGACTATTTATACACAGACACTGCAATTTAAAAAGCCACAGGTGTGGGAAATTCACCTTTAATTGCCATTTTCACCTTGTGTGTCTGTAACAAGGCCAAACATTCAATGGTATGTAAACTTTTGATTAGGGCCATTTGGGTGATTTCTATTATCATTAAGATTAAAAATGGAGCCAAACAACTATGTGATAATATATGGCTTCATATGATCACTATCATTAAATAAAAGACAGTTTTTTTGCATGATCAGTCATATTTTCAAAATCATTGCCAAAATTTCACAATTTCTGCCAGGGTATGCAAACTTAAGAGCACAACTGTATTACGGGTCAGATTTCCACAGGCCAGTTGACTGGACAGGTCACATGGGAAATTAAGGGAAATCTGTATTTTCTGACCAAAAAAGCAATGTTTGGTCAGATTTCTAGATGAACATATCGATTAGAGTCAGACAAGTACATTTGTAAAAAAAATATTGGGCAGAATGGTTCTATTTTATTGCAACTTAATCAAATGCCAAACTATTTAAATGGGGCATTTTACCCCGCTATCAGGGCAAAATACCCCTCCCGATGTGGTAAAATGCCCCCTGGGTTTTTTTTTACCCCCAATTAAGATTAATGCCATATTTAGGTGTCAAAATCATTCTATAAATGTAATAAATACCATTGAAAAGAATTCAGTGTTGATAGCAGTATTTAAGTGAGTTAACAAAACCAATTTTAACCATATATTGCATATTCCAATATCCAAAAGGCAAAAAGTTATGTATAACATTTATTACAATTTCAAATAACTTTTGATGACTATGTTTAAATATGTTTTGTTAACCGTACAAAAGTATTAAGTTAAAAACATTAAATCAATAATATTGAGCATCAGTTTGAATTCAATATCAGTGCCATTTGATAGGCCTATTATATTAGATGTTAATATATGCTCAGAAAACTAGCTATTGAACTAAAAACTACTTATATTAGGCTATATCTTGAACTTTTGTTATATTTCAGCACATTGTTTGTTATAATTCGGTTATATTTTACCAATATATTCCTAGGGGTAAAATCCCCTTGGGGCTTTTTGCCCCAAAAGAGAGGGTGTGTTTAGCCCCAAACATGATCACCACAATAAACAGGATTGCTATAAAAACATATTCATTTTTTTCTCTGAGCAAGTGGATTACTTAGCTTAAGCCCTTCTTATTGACATACTAAAAATCACTTTAGTGGTCTAACTTCATCACATCACATGACAATGTTTTCTAAATGATAAAAAATAAGATCAACTTATGTCAAAATTGTTTTTGTGGAATTACTTGCTCAGTTGAGATGATTCAACAACATCTTCTAGATGAACAAGGATAGTGGCAACCAAGGAATTTGTGGAAATAAGATGTGTCGTCATTTGGAGGTTTGGTGGAGAATTACGGGGGGGAGGGGGGCGTTTAACACAGGGAGGCATTTAAACCTAAGCCACCCTATAGTCTCTGTTTCAGTTAATTCATGTAAACAACCTTCAGGATGCCTTATCTGAAACAGTGTCACTAAAAATCACCATCACTACGCCAATGACCACTGCTGGGTGAGAGAGAAACCTTTCAACGTTGGAAAGGATTAAGACATTAACACACAACACAATGGGGCTATAGAGGTTAAATGCACTTGTAGTGCTATCAATTGAAAATGAACTCATTCATGGATTGGTGGACTTCGACAGAAAATGTATTGACAATGTTGCCCGGATGAAAGATAATTGTGTATCTTTTCTTTTCAAGCAAGGAACGTCACTGGTGAGTCTATTTTGCATTATTACAGGCGTGTTACATTGGATCTAGGTTAAGGCCCGGAAGGAAATGGATTTCCCTTCTTTGAAATGTTGCTTTGGATGTGTTATCAGTTACAGTTGCACTGTGCTTTAGTGACCTGATTGGGACTCCTTATGATTTGTAGTAAATATTTCTGCTCTTTTTGATGGTTGCAGTGCAAACATGCTGGAGGTTTTGGTCTGGAACATGCGTGTGCAGTGCTTTGGCTAGTTCCCTGTCTTGGAAGCTCATTGACTGTTGCTTAATTGATAACTCGTTCTCCTAAGTGTCACAGTTAATGAAGGCTTAAATACACTTGGCATTGTGTACTGTTTGTCATTGTAATATACAGTAAAGTGGTACATAAGAAAGGAATGAAGCTCAGCTAACTTATTGGTCAGATTCACAGTCACATAGTATATAAAAGGAATACTTATTGCTGGTGTGAATTAAACAGTATGGCTTTTTCTTCTACGAGTGTAGGTATTTATTTTATATATTATTTTAAAAAATGTTTTCTTTGGGGGGTGCCCTTTTTTGGGTTTGGCCCCTGCCCCTCCAGAGGTCTGTGCACAGGCCTGCTCACCAGGGTTTCCTTGCCAGAGATGCCAATGACAGCGAGTCAGAAATACGTAAGGCAATTGTCAAATAAAAATCACTTTCAAGAAATATGAATAGTTTCACAAACACAAATGTCAAAATCCAAAAACAAATGATAAATTGTTAACAAAAACAAAGGATGATTAGCAAATAAATGTAAAACATTTTTTTTATGTTAGAATCATGTTTCTGTGAATGTTACAGCATTTGTCACCTGCATTTTACAGATTTGTGACTTACATTACATTTGTGAGTGGCCTTACATATTTGTGAGTTGCTCCACATATTTGTGAGGGCTGCTACATATTTGTGAATAGCGTTCCATATTTGTGAGTCGCATTGTACAGATCAGTTGCATACGGGATCCAGATTTGGACCTCCTTAGTTCTGGTTATGCTTAAGCTCCAGAACTCCTATATGTTAAAAAAGTATTTTCAAAATAACACAGCACATAATTATTTGTATGAATAAAGTTTTGGGTAATAAGTATGTTTGCCCATTTTACAATTCAGCATAAATGTAAGGCTGTATGTTGATTTCTACAGCTCACCAGCATTGTGTGTAATTTCGAAACAATCAAGACAAACATTGACTTTGAACATGGCAGATGAAAGTCGGTCGCAGGTGACTTTCAAGTTTCCATCACCCAGTTAGCTTACTGAATATTGTAAAATCTGAATTGTAAAATGGGTAAACATAAATCATATTTATGTTCTGAAGTATGAATTAAGGCATTCAAACGACATGCAAACACTCCATGTGAATCTCAAACTGGCCCCTATCCACCTGTTCTGAGTGCTCTACATGGTCCCCCATTTCTGATAAAACTTTGAGGTTGAGTTCCATAGAATGACCAGAGGTTCAATAAACGCATTAACTTTGGGACAGTCTTATGACTTGCATGATGCAATTCATGGTCAACTTTTAATTAATAAAACCAGCCATAAATTCAAATGTACAAATCCTTCCTATCATCTAATAATAAATCAAAATCATTAACAATTTAGCATTTCATTTAGGAGGAATTTCATTTTTTCTACGTGTCAAGTCTCAAAATCAGATGTAAACAAATACAAGTCACATTAGGCACACCTGTCTATTATTTCGTGTGAAACTGTGCATGCACCAAAGTAATGTTATGCCTTATGGAATTACACTTTGCTTGTGGAGACCGCATGATTTCACAATCTCTCAAAGGGGCCAATGGAGGGTCTAATTATCCCCTACACCCTTGATCATTTTTACTTCCTCAGCAAGTGGCATACTTGTGCAAATGGCGGAGACCTGCATGAATGCACAAATGGAGGGCCAAGGCTCGAGTGGAGTCAGGAGGGGTTAATTTGGGATTTAGTATCTGATTGTGAAACTCATAACAGTGCACATAATACTGTTCACCAGCTACTTCTGGCAACCCCATCTTCTCCTCTGTCTATAAAGGATGGCAATACATTTCCAACAGACGATAGTATTGGTGGAAACCTGCACTCCTCCACAAACTCTCACTATCGTATACATATTAAAAATTACAACCATGCTAGATTCTGCAGTGAGAACAAACACAGGCGCAGACAAAAGCAGCTTTACCTTGTGGTGTTCAGCAGCCTGTGTGTGTGTGTGTGTGTGTGTGTTCAGGTTGACTGCTGAGGTAAAGCCTCCAGAGGTCTGTGATTCTTCTACACTCCTGTCACACACTGAGCATTCTGTATGGAATCATTCAACTGCAGCAGAACACTCATACGTAGCACACACATCTAGCGCACATGCACAAATACATTTTCTTCTGAAAAGGCAAAGGTGTCTTCCCCACCTGTCACTCGTGGACTGCACAGAGCCATCCCCAAAATCAGGAAGGACGCCCTACAGCACAATGTAATGAAGAAAGAGAAGGGTAAAGGTTTTCAATGAGGAAATAAGAAAGAGTAAAAGTAAAAAAGAATAATGTGGCAAAAGACATGTATTCACCAGGGAAAGAGCAAAAGCCAGTTAGTGAGAAAGAAAATAAATATTGATTGCAACCAGTGTGGGGGAAAAAGATGGTTAGGAGAGAGAGAGAACTATTTTTTGGAAGGTGTACGCCAACTGAAATGTTCTCAGCTCACTGAGTTTGAGTGCACCCCCAGATAATGTGCCAGTTTTAAACAATGAAAAACAATGATAAAAATACATGCCTATTAACGTTTCTCCGTGCAGCGGTTGGGCAGTGCGTTTTTATCCTCTTCAACACAGTGTTACAAGGAGAAAATAACACAGAGGTAAGACAGACAGAATGAGGAATGCGAGGTGGAGGGTCCAATATAAAATATTACCGTTACAATTTACAGTGATCTAAAGATAGCAATTGGCCAGTAATTTTCTGCAATCTATTATATTTTAGCATTTTGTTTCAGTGATGTTTCATTGACAAACCATCCAGTGTCACACACAATACAAATGGCATTTTTGCTTAAAAGTGCCTTATGCAGCATTTTCCATGTTAAAATATCTGATAATTACGGAAGCCCTGAACTGTAAGGTGAAAACATTTTTTTTGGTGCTGCATCTTCAAGTTTATCTGGTCATTTTGGGATACTATCTTGAAATAACAAGAAACTTTAAAAAGTTTCCGAGATAGTCGCTGATACATTCTGTATGCAAAACTAATGCTTGTTATCTCGTTTCAAAACACAGTCTAAATCAACACAACCTATCGTAAATAGTCACGTCATACAGGAGAAATACATTTAACACTGGAAACACGTAGACAGTCATTTTCAATAGGTCATTCGGAAATAGTGAGTTTTCATTCAGAAATGCATTGACTGTAAAAACCCAAATAGGAGGAAACTCGATAAACCATTTTTTTTACTGTATTCTGCTACGACACCCAAACCATACTGATAAAAAATGATTCCTTTCACAAATATAGGTGTGAGCTAGGTACAAGATTAAATTGCCAAGATTAAATTGACAGTTGCCAAATCAATAATGAACAGTGCAGCACTTCATTACAATTCATTACATTACAATTCATAATGTTTTTTTCTGTAAAATAGAGTGTTGAATAATTAAATAATGTTCTGGATACTATATGGTCAGAGTAACCTCTAGGCTACATCCCCCGGGGGCAAGATTGTTTGCATGTAAAATCCCAGAGTACATTTCACTGTCATGTGTTATATAACATGGTAGCCTAACCCTTCCGGTTCAGGCTAAAATTAAAAACTAATATCTAAATAAGAAATTAATTAATTAAGAATCAGTTGTGGATCTTTCAATGGCAGAAAATCAGCCTGATACAACTCATAATCGTCAGTTATGGCAGGCCCATTTCAAATGCATTTTTTTGCATCCTTTAGGATAGATGTTACTGCCAACACATGATAAAAAAATTAAAGGAATACAACCATCCACTTTCTGGAAAATAAAGATGCATGAAGTGATCTGCATATCAATGAATCAGAGAATTGGTTTATCTTATTTTTCTGCAGCTGCATCTGTTAGTCTCATTACAACGAGACAGTATCTTGAAATAAAAAGACAATAATTATTTTTTTAAATTTTATCTCATCATTTTGAGATGAACTCACCTTACGGTTCAGGGCTTCCGTAGAAAATAACACATAGTCTCTGGCATAGTGTCATGACTGACACTATCCCCACTGCCATAGTTTCAAGTACAACATAGAAGGTCGTGTGAGGTGAGGACCAATGACAGGCTTTGAGTGCAGGTACACTGAGCACTCCAAATGCCCCTCAACTATTTCTGAAGAAGTGATGGTGGACGCAGGCCTCCCCCAGCGGAGGAGATTCCAAAATGAATAAGAAACAAAAATATATGGTAGCAAAGTGAGTATCAGACAAAGAACGAGTAAAACAAGGGTAAATCTAGGATCAGCATTTACAACCTGATTTCCAAAGAAGTTGGGACGCTGTTTAAAATGTAAAGAAAAACAGAATGCAATGAGGTGCAAATCATTTAAACCTTATATTCAATAGAAAATAGTACAAAGACAACATATCCAATGTTGAAAGTGAGAAATGTTTCTTAAAAAATATATGCCCACTTTGAATTTGATTCCAGCAACACATCTAAAAAAAAGCTGGGACATGGGCAACAAAAGGCTGATGTAATGCAAAAAAACCTGGTGGAGCATCTTCACTTATTAGGTTGGCAACAGGTCAGTAACATGATTGGGTATAAAAAGAGCATCCCAGAAAGGATGAGCCTTCAGAAGTATAGATGGGGAGGGGTTCACCACTCAGTGAAAGGCAAATAGTGCAACAATTTAAGAATAACGTTTCTCAACGTAAAATTGTAAAGAATTTCGGGATCTCATCATCTACAGTACATAATATAATTAAAGATTCTGAGAATCGGGAGAAATCTCTGTGCGGAAGGGACAAGGCGGAAAATCACTATTGTATGGCCATGACCTATGGGCCCTCAGGCGGCACTGCATTAAAAACAGACACAATTCTTTAGTGGATATCTCTGCATGGGCTCAGGAACACTTCAGAAAACATTGTCTGTGAACACAGTATGTCGCTGCATCCACAAACACAAGTTAAAACTCTACCATTCAATATATAAACCAGATCCAGAAACACTGCTGCCCATTTAAGATGAACTGTGGCGAAGTAGAAAACTGTTCTGTGTTCTGACGAATCCCAAAAAAATTTTCGGAATCATGGACGCCGCAACCTCCGGACTAAAGAGGATGGGACCATCCAGCTTGTTATCAGCGCAGTTTAAAAGCCTGCATCCGTGATGATATGGGGGTGCAATAGCGCACATGGCATGGATGACATGCACATCTGTGAAGGCACCATTAATGCTGAACAATATACACAGGTTTTGGAGCAACATATGCTGCCATCCAGACAATGTCTTTTTTAGGGAAGCCTTGCTTATATCAGCAAGACAATGTCAAACCACATTCTGCATGTATTACAACAACATGGCTCTGCATTAAAAGAGTCCGGGTGCTTGGTTCTGGCATCAAATTCAAAATGGGCAGGTATTTTTCTAAAAACAAAAACATTTCTCCGTTTCAACATTTGATATTGAACTATTTTCAGTGAAATATATGGATAAATGATTTGCACATCATTGCATTCTCTTTTTGTTTGCATTTTACACAGCGTCCCAACTTTTTTGGAAACGGGGTTGTATTAGATGGCAACAGATGAAGTTGGAACATTAATGAACGGTGGTGATTCTACTGGACAGGTAAGGTAACATTAGATACCTCATTTAGCTAGTTAGCTAGATAGTCAAGAAAGCTAGGTGTAAGTTACTGCTGGATTGCTATTTCGCTACAGTAGATATCAAACTGCTGATTGGTGGCACAAGCTTGTATAATGCACCTTTAAATTAACAAATAACATGTCTTAAAATGATATAAGGTTTACAAAATATGTATACTACAGTCCTTAAGTGTTCACCCTCATTTTCATAACATTTTCTTATATTACAAAGAGTAAAATGATTTAATTGTGTGTTTTTGTGATTGATTTTTCATGGAATACCAAATGTCTACAAGTGAAATCAGATGAAATCAGACATCTGGAATAGATGAAATACATGTAATGGCTGGGGGTCCCTGAGGAGAGGGTTAAATGCCTTTGCTATGGTCCATGGCTATCACTGCCACATGCAACCATAAAACCAGTGGCGTAGCTGTCGGCGGTGCAGGTGGTGTGGCTGCACCGGGCCCCGCGGAGGGTGGGGGGGGTGCTCGGCCTCTGTAATAAATATTGATTTGTGTGTTTATTTTATATTGTGGTTTTGTGTGGTTATCACATTCAGACGTCGGCTGTGAGGTTACTCTACGCCAGGATCGGCGTTACATGCATATATACCGCATTGTAATTTTCTGTCTGGGGGGGCTATAAGGACAGGTTGCACCACAGCCTGGCGTCATCACGCTACACCACTGCTTATCACCTTACAGGAAATCCTACAGGAACAGTTGATTTATTTAAGGCTAATCAGAAACACTTCACATTTCAGGTGACAGCACATTACCTTTGTAATGATTTGGAATGTGATTGTATAGAGGGTGAATATCAATTGTCAACACTGTATACACCAGACTGGCCAGGCATGTGACATCATGATTCCATTTTGCGATAGAAGGTGGACACTGACGTAGACTTTCAGTTCATTGGACATGTTTGCGCATTAGTATTTGTCCCATTTCTATTTTTTTAAAATGACTGGCATCGCCAGTTATTCCCCTCACCAGCATTGCCAGATGGGGAAGTTTTCCGCTCAGTTGGGCTATTTTTAATGACAGTGTGCTGGCAAAAATGGGCTTGGGCAGGTTGATTTACAGATAACGTAAAAATTATGTTTGGGCGTTTCTTTTGTGGAGTGTGCGGGCATTTTCTGCAGGCATTTTTTGCGGCATACTGTCAATGAAATCTGGCAACCCTGTTCCTTACAAGTAAACAAAATTTCAGTAAATAATTTCACCTTTATTTTTTCCACATGTCATGGAAAACCTGGTAAATTGTGTAGAATCTGCTTTTATGCATAATAACACTTTCAATAAGCACTTTTATTGTCATATAAAATTATTTTCCATTATTTTTTTCAGGAAAGCTACATAGGTCCTAAAACTCCAAAATGATAAATGTAAAATTAATGTTAAAACAATGGTATATTTTAATTTTGCACTCATTGAATTTAGTGCCTTGGACCTGTATGAGGAATACTTTGAGGAATCCTGGACCAGAATGTAAACAGCTTCCTGTCTTTCAGCAATGTAATTTAATGAAATACCGAGTACAATATTTATTTGTAGCATGTAAAATGAAGAACTACCACTCCCTGGAAGGACTCCAGCTTATTTCCAGCAGATGGGTCCAGACCATCATTCATTTATAACCTGAAGAAATCTGGTTTCTTCAGGTTAAGAAATCTACAATACATCCTTTGAAGAAATCTACAATACATCCTTTGTATTGCAATTTAAACAAAAATGTAACATTTGGAGATATTCAACGTTAACCTGGAAGCATTGGAAAATGATTATTTGCTCTTTGATTGGAAGAAACAAGGTAGTTGTGATATTGTGACTTCTCTATCAAAAATAGATATACAGTGGATATAAAAAGTCTACACACCCATGTTAAAATGCCAGGTTCTTGTGATGTAACAGAATGAGACAAAGATAAATCATGTCAGAACTTTTTCCGCCTTTAATGTGACCTATAACATGAACAATTCAATTGAAAAACAAACTAAAATCTTTGAGGGGGAAAAATAAAAAATAAAAAACTCAAATGACATGGTTTTTAAAGTTAACCTTTTCTAACATGTTCTCCACAGACAGCTTGTGGGCTTACTGCACAAGCCAATGAGCCAGAACCACCATGCCATGGATAACTATTGATTCATTTTCAGATTTATCGTATGTTTAACTCACAGCTAGTTCATGCATTGACCACCTCGTTACAGTAAATAGCATTATTGGGAGCTTAGGCTACAGAGTGCCGCTGTCTATGCAACATGTTATAATGTTTTGTCTTATAAAAAGTGCATCACTCTGAGATAGTCCTGCATAGTTTTTTGCATTAGCCCTGCATCCCATAAGCTTTTGGTCAATCAAATTTATTTAATAAAGCCCTTTTTACATCAGCAGTTGTCACAACATGCTTTTACAAAACACCCAGCTTGAAACCCCATAGAGCAAGAAACAACAGGGTTGATGCACAGTGGCTAGAAAAAACTCCCTTAAAAGGGTTGAAATATATGAAGAAACCTAGAGAGGAACCAGGCTCTGAGGGGTTGCCAGTCCTCTTTTGGCTGTGCATCTGGGCTGTGTCCAGAGTCTGTAAAATATAATCCATGTCAGCAGCATGGCCAGATGGACAAGGACAATCGGGGGGGAGGAATGATCAGCGGAGTGGCAGCCAGTATCATCAGCTACTTGATCTACAACACAACCAGGAGGACTTTGGACAGTGACAGCTAGGTGTCTTTTGGGCCTGGTAGTCCGGCCTGGTAGTCCTGAGGTGTGGTCTAATATAGCAGTATAAAAACCTTGCGACTGAGACGGGGGTCCAGTGACACAGTGGCCCTATCTGAGGGTCAACATTTGCAATTATGGGAAAGTAGGCTGTCTTCGGGATAGATATGCGGGATACCTAAACATGACCTTTATGCTAACAGAGTTTATGCTAGACTTTTTTTTGGAAGGCCAGTATGTTCGTTAAAATTCCAGCCATATAGAAAAGCTACCAGACATGTTTTATATAGCCATATAATATATAGCCTACATTTAAACAAGCAATAAAACACAAATGCTATGATCCAACAAATATTTTTTATGTAAATTAGTCAGCAGAATGGAGTCTTCACAATCTTTGCGAACTGAGCATATAGCCTACTAATAGGGCTGTCGCAATCAGGGTTGGGTAGGTTACTTTTTAAATGTAATCCGTTACAGTTACAAGTTACCTGTCCACATTTGTAATCGGTAACGTAACTTTTTAATTACTCAAATTCAGCAAAGTAATCCGATTACTTTGAATTACTTTTAGATTACTTTCATATTAAGAGTCATTAGAAAACATAGGAATAGCCTATAACCAGTGAAAACATTTTGTGGGATCAATCAATGTTAGAGTTTACATAGCTGGCCAAAAACAGAATTTGCATTTTACCTTATGGGTTATGTACAGTGCATTTGGAAAGGGTTTCTAAACCATTGTTTACTATTTCAATATGATTGGCCTACATTTCAACATTACACGCTAAAGGTCTGTCAGATTTTCAGTCATTCCAATGTATCCAATAACCCTCGATCTTCCAGAATCTGACTTTTTATCTGAACATAACCGAAAATCAAAGGATGTGTTAGCCTATTCTGTTATTTGTGTTTTATTCGTGTTTTTAATTACTTCAAAACATTAACTGGAAATTTCAAGAACAGGGTATTGACACTGTTGTATGTAAAAAGCAAGATACCCATAGCTTTTCGTGCTTACACTGCAGTAGTCTGATGTTTTGCTCCACAACCACCAAAGTTGTCAAAACGTTGCAAAAGCCCCAGGCACGCGAATGTACGTTTGCAAGCGTGAACAACCGCACACAAATGTTTTACCCGTGTGAACGTAACCTGCGATTATTAGGGCCACCAGCGATGGATTTTCAAAACGCAAATGAAAGAAATCAACTGTGATTTTACCTGCACCCTTAGCTTAAATTCAATTTCGTCAGCAGCCAATGATAATCAGTGAACACAATTTTCTGAGATGCAAAGCAAGTAGGATCACATGGCCTACCTGTATGGACGGAGTTGAGGTGGCTGCGTCAAATGCAAATCATCCTTTGTCAGAGTGCTTCCCAACACAGCTTTTCTACTCAAATATTCCATATAATGTTTCATCTTGAAGGCAGCGCTATGTTACAGCTATCTGACAGTTGCCTAATCTTCTAAACAATTCCTGTCTGAGTTGTTCAGTGCTACTCTTCCTGGCTGTGTTGTTCGGTGCATTTGACAAATAAGCCTTGAAAATAGAAAAATATATAACACGAGGTGGGCCTATTGCCTATTATTGTTCTGAGAAAGACACGTCGAGTAGATAGCTAAATCACATTTTATATGGGCTGGCTAATATTATCGTAGATATAGGCCTCCTCTATTTTTACCAGCCATCCAACCAACCAAAATCTCATAAAGCGCTTCATCAGTCACTAATCTGGTTGTGCGCGCCCACCTTAGTGCGCATGATGATCACACACACAGCTGAGGCGCGCAACTTTCATTTTGGTTCAAATAACAATGTTTTTAAAACATTCCATGAGAAATCAAACATGCAAGGTGTCATAATTATTTCACACACCGATTATTTTTTAATTGAAGTAATCGAAAATAATAATTTTTTTTCAAAAGTATCTGTAATCCGATTACAATATTAAAATTGGTAATTTAACAGATTACAGTTACTGTATTTTTGTAATCCGTTACTACCCAACTCTGGTCGCAATTATTACATACCTGCCTGATCACAATTATTTGAGCCAGATCGCAATTATTTTTACAATGATCTTCTTCCAATATAATGTGTAGATGATTAGATACTCATGGGTATACATTTGCTTACACGTTGGTATTTTCTCTTTGTATTAGTCTATTAGACAAGCGGGTTAGTTTCAAGGATTATTTGTCAAATGCTCCGAAAAACACAGCGTCATCCTGCACAATTAAATTCTTGTGACATGGCACCTGACAACTGCATAGTTGTGACGGCTGCTCCGCATGGCGCTGCGTGCTCTCTCCCTCTCCGGTGAGTACACCTCGCAGGTGTACTAACTGCCGGCTGGAGCAGATGGCAGCAGCGCACCCTTCACACCCACACACCTGATGTCCATTTAGGTTTCTTATTTTCACCCACACCTCATGGGATATTGTGTCCTTGTCTGTTTGACCGTGTGGTGCTATTTCTCATAAAATCCAAGAAACGTTGTTCTTCGTTCGGTGTTGTTTTGTTACTTTCGTTTTTGCCTCATCTTTTATGCACTCACTACCCTAGTTAAGAAGAATATATAAGCAAAAATATAGACAGAAAATAATAAAATAAAGCAACAATATACATAACACTGTACACTAGCAGCAGTTTAAACAAGAAACCAGACATGCCTAGTTCAGCCGGCCCGCAACAGAATGTGTTAATCATGATTGCCCAGTCGAGATTCGAATCCAGGTCGCGGACATGAAAGGCTGTGTGGTTAACTACTATGCCAGAGAGGTATACACTTGCTGGGTGTCTGTACATATGAATATTTCGTTAGACACTAATAACCATTGTGTTATACTGAGTAACGTTTTTTATTAAGTTTACCTCCACTACAAATAGTATCTATGAACTGTATGACTTTTGCCACTGGCCATTTTAAAAGATTATTAGCCTGTAATATGTCGTTAGACGCCTTAAGCATTGTTAGACTGAGTAACATTTCTTTTTAGGTTTACCTCCACCACAAATAGCATCTATGAACTGTATGGCTTTTGCCACTGGCCGTTTTAACAGCTTATCAGCCATTCGTGAATGACATTGATACAATAACTACTATATCAATATTGGTGACGATAACTGACTTTTTCGTCAAGTGAAAAGATGAGAGAATCGTGTAGCCAGCGAAGTGTTTGTCTATCCTGAACAAATCCTAAGACATCATTTGAAAATCCACCAGAAATAGTCGCAATATAACAGTAAACAGTTTCACTTTAGGCTTCCTACAACGTAGCTTCTGAAGGTTGTAGCCAGCGAGTTTTTGTCTATCCTGAACAAATCCTCTTTTGCCACTGGCCGTTTTAACAGCTAATTAGCCATTCGTGAATGACATTTATCTGTCAATATAGGTGACGATAACTGACTTTTTTGTCAAGTGAATCATGTAGCCAGCGAAGTGTTTGTCTATCCTGGTCAAATCTTAATATGCGCCAGGACAGTTTTATTTTAGGCTTTCTATTACATAGCTACTGAAGGTTGTAGCCAGCAAAGTTATGTCTGTCCTGAACAAATCCTCAGGCATAACGTGTTTAGAGTGTGACAGGAGTCAAACACAAGACCTGTTGTTCTGTAGCCCGCGTCTCTAACCACTACACTATTTAACAAGGGGTGGACGGTTGGCCGGTCGGTCAAAGACATTTGCTCTTCTAGGCCAGCTCCGCTTACAGAGTACTGTAAACTAGCAGCAATCTGGCTAGTATTATTGATTTAGCAGCAATCTGGGTAGAAATATTGAACATTTAGATATGGCAAGTATGGCAGTAATATACATAACTGTGTGAACTAGCAGCAATTAGTAGAGTTATAGAATATTATAGATACATATGAGTGCAATAAGCTTATGAATGGTGACATAGCACACTACAACTATGTAGTGAGAATTAAGAAGGAAAATTTACACACAGCAAAAATATAGCAAGAGGATAAAGCAATAATATACATAACACTGTACATAGCAGCAGTTTAAAAAGAGTAGCAGCAATATTGGTAGTAGTATTGAATATTGCAGATATGGCAAGTATGGCAGTAATATACATAAAAAAAATGTAAACTAGCATCAATTTTGAAAGAGTAGGATGGGGAGTATGAACAGTATGGTGGACGATTTGACTATCATAGATACATATGTGTAATATGCTTATGAATGGTACATGCAAAGGAATATTCTAATGCACATTAAAAGTACCAGAAAGGACATCAGAGCATCTGGAATGCTCTGATAGAGGTGGTTGTCTCACTTGTGTATTAGATTGGGTTAGATAGTTTAGTTAGTGTAGTCAGTTTGGGTTTGCCAAGTGATATGAGTTAGGTAAGATTATTCTTTTTCAAAACTAGTTTAGTGTAGGGATCTTTGTTTTAGAAATTAAAATACAGCGGCACCGCCTCTGTATTTTTCCCCTGTATGTCTGTACGTCGGTTTGTACTAATGATCAGTTGTAAATATAGCTCTGGAAAAAATGAAGAGACCACTCCTAATTTTTCTTAAATCAGCATCTCTACATGTATGGCAGCCATTCCATTCCAATGTCTGTTAAATTCCAACACAAGGCACACCTCATTTTACTTAATGAGGTACTGATTATGTGATTACCTGAACAAAATCTAGTTTAACAAGGAAAAGTATAAAAGCCACTGCTGTGGTCTATCACTATCCTCTTGCAATAGGACCAGCTGTATGGCAAAAACGGTGCAAGTAGTACCTCAAAGGTAATTTGAATAAAAAAATAACTATTCAGCATGAGAAAAGCTTTGAGTGAGGAAAAGAAGGTTTCTGGCTTAAATTCTGGCTTTACTGGCAGAGGGATACAGTGAGCGTCAGGTTGCTTCCATCCTGAAAATTTCAAAGACGGCTGTTCATAAGAACAAGGTCAAGCAACAGACATTGGGGACAACAAAGCTACAGACTGGCAGAGGGCGAAGACGACTGTCCACTAACCGAGATGACCGTCAACTCATTCGAATGTCACTCAACAACCGTAGTATGACATCAAGTCACCTACAAAAAAAATGGCAAACAGCAGCTGGGGTGAAGTGCACGGCGAGGACGGTTCGAAACAGGCTCCTAGGGGCAGGGCTGAAGTTGTGCAAAGCTAGAGAAAAGCCCTTCATCAATGAGAAGCAAAGAAGAGCCAGGCTGAAGTTTACAAAATACTATAAGGATTGGACCTTAGAGGAATGGAGTAAGGTCATCTTCTCTGACGAGTCAAATTTTCAGATTTGTCCAACACCTCGTCGTCTAATGGTTAGACGGAGACCTGGAGAGGCCTACAAGCCACAGTGTCTCGCACCCACTGTGAAATTTGGTGGAGGATCGGTGATGATCTGGGAATGCTTCAGCAAGGCTGGAATCTGGCAGATTTTTCTTTGTGAAGGTCACATGAATCAAGCCAAGTACAAGGTTATCCTGGAAGAACACCTGCTTTCTTCTGCTCTGACAATGTTCCCCAAATCTGAGTATTGGTTTGTCCAGTAAGAAAATGCTCCATGCCACACAACCAGGTCAATCAAGGTGTTGATGGAGGACCACCAGATCAAGACCCTGTCATGGCCAGCCCAAACTCCAAAAACAAAGCTGAGCTACTTGAATTATTGTGCCAGGAGTGACATAAAGTCACCCAGCAGCAATGTGACAGACTGGTGGAGAGGATGCCAAGACACATGAAAGCTGTGATTAAAAATCAGGGTTATTCCACCAAATATTGATTTCTGAACTCTTCCTAAGTTAAAACATGAGTATTTTGTTGCTGAACAGTGAATATGAACTTGTTTTCTTTGCATGATTTGAGCTCTGAAAACAATGCATCTTTTTTTGGTTATTTTGACCAGTTGTTTTCTACAAATAAATACTCTAAATGACAATATTTGTATTTGGAATTTGGGAGTATTGTCAGTAGTTTATAGAATAAAACAAAAATGTTCATTTTACTCAAGCACATACCTATGAATAGGAAAAGCAGAGAAACTGATAATTTTGCAGTGGTCTCTTAATTGTTTCCAGAGCTGTATATATCTATATGGCCATTACATTACCTCGCACTGTCGTTCTGTGTATCTTTGGATTGTATGTTAGTGAGGTGTAGGTGTTATGTTCCCACTCTCCCCTAGAGTATAGCCTCTGGGATTCGTAACAGTTCGGCTTTTGAATCTGGTGCCATGTTTAGTCACATGACCAAACACTCAGTAATGTCTCCGCTCACTGTTTTCTTGGCAACATTTTATATAGATCACATAATATTAGGCTATTTAATATGCTTTTAATCAATTTGTTTATTTATTTGGCATATTTCCCACCGGACATTTTGGCCATTAATATATTCATCTGCCAGATAACTACATGTGATACCGGATAAAAGCCGGCATTTGCCGGCTAATGTAAACCCTGGGTGGAAGATGTGTACAAAAGTTGTCCTTCATATTAAAGTTTTCTAATTGGGATATCTTTACTGTGTGTGTTGTGCATGTGTGGTCAGGGGGTAGGGTTAGAGATGCTCGGGGGTGGAGGGGTTGGGTTCAGGGTAGGTCGGTTAAAGGGTGTCCATTGTTATAAAAGGTGTGTGTGTTTTAGGTCTTAACATTGTGTGAGAGAGATTGGTAGACAGTTCATCCAAAGTGTTAGAGGGGTGTTTTATAAATGGGACCATAAAAAGGATTTAGAAAGTTGTGGATTTTATTTTAATAATTCCCTTTTAAGTTCCTCCCTGGGTGTTTCAAGATTTGTGTCTTGTATGGATCTGCATAAAAGTATTTTTTAAGTGAGCGTACAGTATCTCACAAAAGTGAGGACACCCCTCACATTTTTGTAAATATTTGATTATATCTTTTCATGTGACAACACTGAAGAAATGACACTTTGCTACAATGTAAAGTAGTGAGTTTACAGCTTGTATAACAGTGTAAATTTGCTGTCCCCTCAAAATAACACAACACAGCCATTAATGTCTTAACCGCTGGCAACAAATTGAATACACCCCTAAGTGAAAATGTCCAAATTGGGCCCAAAATGTCAATATATTGTGTGGCCACCATCATTATCCAGCACTGCCTTAACCCTCTTGGGCATGGAGTTCACCAGAGCTTCACAGGTTGCCACTGGAGTCCTCTTCCACTCCTCCCTGACGACATCACGGAGCTGGTGGATGTTAGAGACCTTGCGCTCCTCCACCTTCCATTTGAGGATGCCCCACAAATGCTCAATAGGGTTTAGGTTTGGAGACATGCTTGGCCAGTCCATCACCTTTACCCTCAGCTTCTTTAGCAAGGCAGTGGTCGTCTTAGAGGTGTGTTTGGGGTCGTTATCATGTTGTAATACTGCCCTGCGGCCCAGTCTCCGAAGGAAGGGGATCATGCTCTGCTTCAGTATGTCACAGTACATGTTGGCATTCATGGTTCCCTCAATGAACTGTAGCTCCCCAATGCCAGCAGCACTCATGCAGCCCCAGACCATGATACTCCCACCACCATGCTTGACTGTAGGCAAGACACACTTGTCTTTGTACTCCTCGCCTGGTTGCCGCCATACACGCTTGACACCATCTGAACCAAATAAGTTTATCTTGGTCTCATCAGACCACAGGACATGGTTCCAGTAATCCATGTCCTTAGTCTGCTTGTCTTTAGCAAATTGTTTGCGGGCTTTCTTGTGCATCATCTTTAGAAGAGGCTTCCTTCTGGGACGATAGCCATGCAGACCAATTTGATGCAGCGTGCGGCGTATGGTCTGAGCACTGACAGGCTGAC
Source organism: Esox masquinongy (assembly GCA_016801175.1). NCBI lineage: Eukaryota > Metazoa > Chordata > Actinopteri > Esociformes > Esocidae > Esox > Esox masquinongy. The sequence continues at coordinate 109,312 of JACXGI010000273.1, forward strand.
CCCCCACCCCTTCAACCTCTAAAGCAATGCTGGCAGCACTCATACGTCTATTTCCCAAAGAAAACCTCTGGATATGATGCTGAGCACGTGCACTCAACTTCTTTGGTCGACCATGGCGAGGCCTGTTCTGAGTGGAACCTGTCCTGTTAAACCGCTGTATGGTCTTGGCCACCGTGCTGCAGCTCAGTTTCAGGGTCTTGGCAATCTTCTTATAGCCTAGGCCATCTTTATGTAGAGCAAGAATTCTTTTTTTAGATCCTCAGAAAGTTCTTCGCCATGAGGTGCCATGTTGAACTTCCAGTGACCAGTATGAGGGAGTGTGAGAGCGATAACACCAAATTTAACACACCTGCTCCCCATTCACACCTGAGACCTTGTAACACTAACGAGTCACATGACAGCGGGGATGGAAAATGGCTAATTGGGCCAAATTTGGACATTTTCACTTAGGGGTGTACTCACTTTTGTTGCCAGCGGTTTAGACATTAATGGCTGTGTGTTGAATTATTTTGAGGGGACAGCAAATTTACGCTGTTATACAAGCTGTACACTCACTACTTTACATTGCAGCAAAGTGTCATTTCCTCAGTGTTGTCACATGAAAAGATATAATCCAATATTTGCAAAAATGTGAGGTGTGTACTCACTTCTGTGAGATCCTGTATACTGAAATATGCCTGCTAAATCAATTGATTGTTGTTGTCAGTTGATATCAATACTGAAAGAGAACACTCATATGCGGCAACTGGCACTTTGAATCATAACACTGGTACTTTGAATCATAACACTCATAACATGTTATGTCAGCTGACATAACGTCATATCCTGTCATAACATGGTACACAACACTGTGATGACATATTTAGAATTATTATGACATTATTGCGTTATTTTATGACTGGTTATGACGCCTACGCAAGTCTGCCAAAACATCACAAACCATTTTTTAACACCAGTCTTATAAATAGTACTTTTGTTACATTTCATTATAAATGCTATATATCAATTTTATTATGCATGAAGTGATGTCAGATATTTACCTTCCCCAATGCTTTGTTTCTCATGACTGGGATGCCAGCAGCAGTAGATTTCAGGAGCAGGACATGTTTGTGACCAGTGACCAACATAAGGGCATGTACAGCTTGGTGATAAGTCTATCTGGTTCTTATGATTACGGTCATGATGCTTCTCCTGTGACAAATAGCTAACATGAACCCTACATTCCCAAAATTCAGATAGCGTCATTTGCTATACCTGTTCTTTACCCATTAATAACCGGGATCAATTGCAAAACAGTGAATGTCTTTCTTGGTTCTAGATTTCCGGTATATTCATTTAAATAAAAATGAATACACTTTAATTAAAAAAGAAAATTATACAGTTGTTAATATACAGTAATATATTACCGAATATATTAATAATGTGCCGTTTTTGAAACTTATTTTTGCTTGAAAATATCAAGTCTGAAATTTTAAGTGGTAAAACAGAAGACATTATAAATTCCAAGTGCATGCTGTTTTCAGTTGTCCTTATCTTGGCTAATTTATAAGAGGAGCCCTATGTTTTTAGTTTTAAAGGGGTTTCAAAGTTACTGTGCACTGACAGAATCACTAATGTTTGAAAATCATCTAATGTGTGCAAATCTCATAAACAGAACCTATAGGTTAATGAAACTCATTATTGTATCAGAAAAAACAAAAACAAATGAGCTTATTTAGTATTTGACGTTCGTCATCTCGGTAACAAATGTTCTTCACAAAAGATACTTTCAACATTCAAAATATTTTTTCTATGGTCTCATTTTATTCAAAAGAGAAGAATATACACATCTGTACTGTGTTCTACTGTATTGTAGTATTTTGTGTTTTGTTCTATTGTTATTTAGTTTATTTTCTGTACTGTACTATAATGTATTCTATTGCACTGCACTGTACTGTCCAAACTTGTAAAGCAGACCTGGCCATGCCGTAATGCAGTCCCACTCCTGCTATAAATGGGTGTTTTTCATTTGTATAATGATGACCAAATAACAGCTAGCCAAACTAATTATATATTTTAGTTAAAATAAGAGATTTCAGTGACTCAGGGATGACTCAACCTGTTAATGTTTCATGGTCAGCATATGAGAAAAGCTAGTAGCTAGACATTTAACACAGGTATAAACCTTGAGACTAAGAAATAGTTTGAAAGTGGAACTCCAATACATTATATGATGTGTGTGCGTGTCAGGAATGTGTTAACTGGCTGTGAGACGCTCTAGCCTCCGAAGCTCATGTGATGGATCATTATGCCGGCGTGAGTGTGAGTGTTTAGCTGAAGCTTCTATAAATATTTATCTTCCGCTCAGGAGGCCTTGGTATGGCCTATTCTGTGGAGTTTGGATTTTGGACCTGGCACACCTCTGTCTTGTGCCCAAAAAAGGCCAGCTGGTCTCTTGTGGGGGGTAGAGGGTGGAGACAGGGAAGTATTTATTTCATTTTGTTAGTGTGTATTGCTCATTCTTTGTGTGTCTGTACAACAGTGGGTGAGTGTTGAATTGGTGCCTCAGTGTGAGGCTGCAAGGAGTGAGTGGTTATCATTTCACCTAATCAGCGCAAGTTTCTCTCTGCGGATGAAATTTTACATGTAATTAAATGTTTGACGCTCAATCAGAACCATGATGTTAGGAAGATGAAAGTCCCCAAGGTAATACCCAGCAAACCCCTTGCCCTCAACGTCAATTCTCATTATGCTACATTATGGTGAATTACATTTTTTCATGACATTAATTTGCATTTCCCAAACTGTGTTCATGGGGTAAACATTTAGTTTGTTGCTTTGGCACTGCACAGCTGATTGAAGCAAACACTGATTGTGAGTAGGTTTTGGAATCACTAGGAAAAAAGCACAGAAATTCCATAGGACTGACATAGAGAAACACTGACATTGAGTTGTGGCTCCGGTAATATATTGAGGCATTGAATTGTTATGTAGGGTTTTTTGTCTTAAAGTTGCACTAGGTAGGATTTTTTTCAGTAAAAAATGTTTTGTCCCCTACAAACATGTCGTGTAAGCTAATAAGGCCAGTGAGTAAGGCTCTTATAGTGTTGTTTAGCAACACAGACAGTTGTGCCAGTGGAATGTCAATTTATAATTTTTGGAGTGTGCTGCTACTTCCCAGCCAATTCTGTTCCAGCAATCCCATTCCAGCCAATCGCCTTCTGCAAGGCGGGTTTTCCAGCCAATCGGCAAGGCGGGCCTCCCTCCTAGGCTTGTTTTGTGAATGCGCATTTTACCTCTGAGTTATCGCTTTTTTTGGATACATATATGTATTATATAATGTATATAATGTATATTATATGTATTAATAATGTATGGCCATATATTTCATAAATATATTTACATATTCGATTTTGGCCGTTTTCAAATATGTTTTAACATGTCTTCAATACATGTAAATATATTTACATAAATGACAAAATTATAGTCGGTAATATGCATTTAGCATTTACATCAGATATATATTTCCATATTTGTATTGTTTCCTGTCATGTGTTTATTATGGTATCTAGTCATTTCTTTGAAGTACTTTTACAGAGGGGAATGGCATTCATGATACTGTGGAAAAATGTATGCCTATTGTTTTCATAATAAGTCTTGTAAATGTAAACTTGGAGTACAAAGTGGTTAATTATATTGAAACTGAAAAAGATGCTACATGCTGCTTGACAGTGACTAAAGTCAAAACTTTGGTGTATTTAAGAAACATTTATAATTATATTGTGACACAATGGCCGTTGTATGTCCTTATTAAATTAAGATGACTGACTCTAACCAGTTGTTTTTTTACTTGCATTTACAATGTATTTAATAGAAATTATGGTAAATGCATACTGTACAATTTACAAATCAGCTCTTGTTTGTAAAACATAATAATTGTCTTTTCAAGGTAATTAATGTAATGCAATAAAGCCTAGACTGTTGGTTATGCTTGTTTGCTCCGATTTTGCCAACGATAATTAGTTAAACTCATTATAACAAGGAGATTCTCTGGAAAATAATGTTTTGAAGGTTAATTCCATGATGAGTGGATGAGAAACGCTTAAAGTATTGCATATTCATATATTTCATTATTGTAACACATAATATTCAACGTTAAAATACATGACATGCATTGTATCATGATACTGTGAGAAGTGCCAGTTATATATTTCATGAACATATTCAGGGCACATTTGCAAATATGTGCAGTGGTCTTTTTTTTGGAAAGGAAAGAAAAAAGTGCAGTGGTGTCTTAATTTTTTCCGGAGCTGTATGTTGAGAAATCCTCTACATATATGTGCATATATGTTTTGCATGAGTTTTCCGTGTAGGTATCGGGCATTGGTGCGGAATTGCTTTCTAAACGGTGAGTAATTGCAAAATGCTGTAATTGTTTTTTTACAGAAAAAATCCTACCTAATGCAACATTTTTTGAGTCTTTTCCATGGATCATTTTTATGGTTTAACATTTTCTAACATTCTATATTTCCTCCACTGTATAACATCAATTGATTTACCATACATATGTATAATGCAATCAAATAGACAGATAGTTAGGTTTCTCATAAAAATGCAAATGTATGTTTTTGATGATATTAAAGAAAAAAATGGCCCTTGATGCAACATTTTAAAAATTTATGCCTAACGATGATGGGTCACTGTGCGGTTCATAAGCATTGGGCAGTGAAATACGTTTTGTTACTTTGACTCTGTACTCTAGCACTTTTGAAATGATACAATGAAGATGGGCTGTCAGATTTAATCTTACCCTTTACATGGTATCCCTGTTCATGGGCACCAAAAGTATCTGGACAGTTGTCTTCACAGCTGTTTATTACTAGGCAGATGTGTATGTTTGCATGATTAATGTATGCAAATGAAAGCTGCCAATGTATAGTTTTGATTCTAGACCTTGCATTGCAGTTCAGGAACACTCTCCAGGAGGTTGGCATGGATATGTGGGCCACTGCCATCCACAGGTGACTTTGCCAGCAAAACTACAGAAGCTGGAATGCAATGTGCAGTATTGCCAAAAAAATAACAAAAAGACCCTGCATAGCTCTGGAAAAAAGTACTGTATTCAGATGAAACAAATATTGTACAAACACGTACCAGAATGATGATTAGAGGAATGTGTAAAGGAAAAAAAATGGTATTCCAAATTATCTGTGAAATTATGTTTTGGGCATGTATGGCTGCCACTGGAACTGGCTCACTTATCTTCATTTATGATGTACCTGCTAGCAGCAGCAGCTGGATGAATTCTTAAGTGTGCAGAAACATCTTGTCTGGTAACACCCAACCAAACGACTCATTGGACAGCACTTAACCTTGCAGAAGGACAATGACCCCAAACATAATGGTAAAGCAACCAAGGAGTTTTCAGCCAAGTCAATCACCAGACCTGAATTCAACTGAGCATGAGTTTCATATACTGATCACTTACGAAAAATCCCCCAAAAAACAAACAGCTGCGGTAAGTGGAGATGGCTGTGGTACAGGGCTGGGATTGCATCACCAGAAAAAAAAACCCAGCATCTGGTGATTTCTAAGGGTTGCAGACTTCAGGCAGTTATTGAATGCAAGTTATTTGCAAGCAAGTATTAAATATGATTACTTCATTTAAAGCGGCCATGTAAGATACTATCTTACGCACAGTACTATCCCCCCACCCTAAACCACCTTGGACTAGCTAATACTATTCTGGTCTCGCTCAGTAAGGGAAGGATAGGGGGAGACAAGTCATGTCTTTGTTTTAAATTCAGTCTTGTAAACGTTGGAGACAGGATTCTACACAGTGCACCTTTAAGATTATGTTAATTTGTCCAATTACTTTGGTCCCTTAAAATAGGGGGAAATATGTATAAAAAGGGCTGTAATTCATACACGGTTGACGATTAATGGATGTAAATACACTCAAATTAAATAGATGAAAGTGTTAAAACATGTTTATTGGAGGAAGAAGAATAGTCAGAAGTGAAAAAAGTAAAAGGAAGAATGTGAATGATGTGGATCTGATGCTAGACAACCACTCCTCTGTCAGACAGTTAGACAGAGTGAGAAATCAAAAGCCTATTATAGACAGTGCTCAAATAGGGAACAGAACCCTGGATGAGCTCTAGTGTTCCCTGATGGTGTCTCGTTGAGGCTATAGAGCGTTGAACACATGTGGCCACTGTATGCCAGGCCATTATGAAATGCAAATGGTTTATAGTCTAAATATTGATTGATGAAGAATATATTTTGGAGTGGAAAACAGGAGAGGAATGAGAAGAAAAAAATGGACAGGGAGGTCGGATCTCATTTATCATGTTCCATCAATGCTATCCAGAGCCAGAACTGTAAGGAAAGTGAAGAATATTCCACCAACATCTACAGCTGGTAACAACATTACCTATTGAATGGAAATTGAGAGGGGTTTTTTTTTCAAAGAAGTTATATTGAAGAACTGAATCGAGTAAACATGCTCATTAATGTGTGCGTATTTATTCACTTTTCATGTTTGAAAACCAAGGAAGAATACATAAATAAATTACATAATAAATTGTTCTTTGAATTTTTTTTCATAAAGTGCTCATTATGAAAAAAAAATCTAATTGTTGAAACCAAAAGTTTTCAGTGGTCTTTTTTACAGTGAAATTATATTTCAATGTGTAATTATACTGTAATGTGTATTGTAGTTAATCTGTCATCCTAGACTATAGTAAACATTGCATATAATGCATGTGAATCATTGAAGTCAGAAGATGAACCCTCTTGCACACTCCAGATTATGTATGTTTGTCTGCATAATACAATGTAATTACTAAGTGTTCCACAGGATTTAGCTAGTTAAAATGAAAATGTCATTAATGTGTGCCTATATAGTATAGTACACATCCTGACAACCTTGCTCTCGTTTTAAGGCATTTAGAAGGACCATACAAATCTGATGATAAGCACATTAGAGGGAGCATGGGAGGAATGCTCCCTCTAATGTCTCTGGTGTCCTGTTGAATCTTAGGAGACCTTAGGTCAACCTGGCCTTGTGGCTTCTGGCTGTTCCTGTCCAAAGCCAATCTGGATGTGTTGCAGATCCCCTGCCAACAGCCCATCTGCTTGTCTTTATCCTTGTCCACCTGGTTTTGTGGCTGATCAGGATGCTGGCTAAAGACTCTGGACACAGCCAACCAGAATTTATTGATCCGCTGTTCATCTGAACATGAAAAAATGTTGATGTGGTCTGAAAAGGTAATGTAGGTTCTTCCCCCGGCACGGCTGGAAGAGGACTGGCCACCCTTAAGAGTCTGGCTCCTCTCTAGTTTCTGACCTCACTAGGGCGTTTTTCCTAAATTGTGCGTCAATTTCTTGTTGTGCCTGTAGGTGGCAACCAAGTGAGAAAATACACTAGTATACCTCACTACTTTTTCTTTTATTTTTAAGTGTTACAACACTTTGCCTAACGCAATGTATTTACTGGGTGTTGAATAGGATTCAGATAGACTAAATTAAGTGTATCTTCAACGATACTTGTAATAAGTGTGCACTTACATAGTAGATTATAATTGTGTACCTATAGAAAGTCTATATCCCCTGAACATCCTTTGCCAAGGATGGATCTACATTCTATGAGGCCTCCCCCACCCCGAATTCACGCAATGTTTGCACACACAAAGTCCCCTTCCCCTCCATGTAAAACCTCCCTTGTCTTAGGTTTCGGATACATTTTGAAATTACTGGTACTTTTTCTGTAATATCACCTCTCTTGCTTCCTTTTATTTCTTCTTGAAATATAACAGTGGCCTACCATATTCTTCCAAACATAAATCCTTCACAATTTTCCTGGTATTAGGAAATGTACAAATTAAAATCAATTTAATTTACAATTTAAAATCAAAATAATCTGAAGATTTGATATAGCCTATATGTTGTGAAAATTATATAATGTGCTTTTACATCAAGTTATTATCAACTAAAATATAAAAAAATACATTTACATTAAGTCAATTAGCAAATGGTTTGTTTTATCCAAAGCAACTTACAAGTGAAGCTGAGAACAATCATAGCAACTTCTACAACTACAAACACCTACAAAATAACTCTAAACACCAATAACAATAATCAATACATATATTATTATTATTATTGGCTCGCAATCATGGAAATATTGAATATAAATAGACTGTATATAATATTAACCTCGTAATATTAAAAAGATGTAATATCTAAAACAGGCTGGTAGTTAGAGGCTATATTGAGGTATAGGTTGTGGAGGGAGCCAAGCATGGGTTGTGGAGGAGGGGCCTTAGTATGCTTTGAGGAGTAGTCCTAATAAGTGTTGAGGTGGATCCATGGGGCCATGGTATGGATTGATTTGGAGCCTAGGGGCCCTGATATGGGTTGCGGTGGAGCCCTGCTAGTCAGGGAACACTTGATGAGCTGAAAGGTCCACATGTTCAAGCACTGTCTGTCTATCTACATTTTAATTTCACAGTATATTGTCCCAAGGGCATTGGACGCCTAGGGGCCTCTGGGTGCCTTGTAGCCCGAGGCCCTTAATGGTCAGAGGCCCATGGGCCCAGATCCCATTTGCCTGGTCCATTATCCAGCCCTGCATTTTGCAGAGTGAGTGCCTCAAAGATTCACAAATAGGACATATGTGCAGGGAGAACAGAGGACATTTAATTAAAAAAACAAATATGTAATAAAACTAAAAACAAGACAAGAAAACAAATCAACGTTACACATGGAGGAAACGTAAACAAAGACCAACAAGAAGAACTCAAATAGGGACACTGATCAGAAACAGATGAGGGCAATAAAAACAAACAGGTGTCTGTGCTGCATATGAGGGAGAGGGTGTTGAGTCTCACTGGCACGACATGACAATGCATTTCAACTAGGATGTTTTTCTCCACACATTTAAGGGGATCTTTTATTTATTATTGTGAAATGAAATTATATATTAAAAATATAAAACTGAAATATCAGTTTGTCTCTATGCAGGTGTTACCAATTACAGACCAATTAATTAGCCTAGATTTGTACTTGAAGTTATTTGAAGTTTCACAATTTCTGAATAAGTTCAGCAGTTTTTATAGATTCCGTCTGTTAGGAAATGATATGCAAAGCAAACGCTTAGCCATGAATGAAAGAGCTAAGGGACAAAAATGTAACAAAACACTAATCAGGGCATGGGTATGCACATATTTCAAGGGCTTTGAATATCCTTTGGAGGAAAGTCACATTTGCACTCCAGAAATCTGGCCTGTACATTTTTCTGGTCAAACAAAACTGAAGTTGAACTTTTTCACCTGAATTCAAAAGCATTATATTTAGCATCCTTACATAAATCAAATGAAACAAGTATATGACTTAAAGGTTAATGTCCAAATAATTTCCCCAAGGAACTTGAGAGAGCTTGAAGAGTTCGGTCAAATATTGCCAAAAGTAAGTTGGTGGATATCATCAGATTCACAGCTGTAATCACTGCGAAAGGTTTTTCCACCAAATAGCCTATTAGAGATAGTCTGACCTAAAATCATGTTTGGGTAAAATTCCCCTTGACTGGGCATGTGTCTAAAGGTCCATGGTGTTATATCTAACGATAAGCCATTTTTTACATCTCTCCCTGAAGTTAGCATCATTAGCCTAACTTCAATGCAAACAGATCTAGCCAAACCTGGATTACATGCGTAAACTAACACGAAAACTCGTTAAAACTAAGTTCATCAATCTGTCATGCTAGCAGCATTTTTTATTGCATAATGTCAAACAAGCTTCTGGATTTGTTAACTCCAAACTGGCTATTGCTTTCCCGGTCCACACATGTAACGGACCTTTCACAGAAATCCTTTGTAGCATTCTATCTACTATATCTGGATGCAGCACAATCCTCTTAATCCAGGTTGTTTCATTACCCGGTTCCTTGGGCGGGTGTTCAAGTTATTCACCCATTGTCATTGCCCATCTTTGCTTTCAGGATAAATTAACTTTTAAATGTTTAAACAATATAAACTTTTTGTTAATGTAAACCCCCTTTTTTTGGCATAGCCCCCTTTTTCTTTATGATACTTTGTTGGCTTTGACTCGCTAGTTAGAAGCAATCAAGTTGCAGTTTTTGCTCTCAATAGGCCAATTATTGTAAAGTTGTGTAGCAGATGCATTGTTTTTGGTAGTGTTTGCTGTGTTAATTCACTGCCAGGCTATTAGGGGTGTAGTTTGGCCCTCTCTACTTGGTATTAATAGCAAACTTAGTCTGCTGGTCAGTGGACTGCATTGGAGCTTGGCTGATCTACTGTAATCAGAAGTGAAATACCTTTTTATTTTTGATGCTTTGATGGCATTGTCTTGCTAGTTAGAAGCAATCAAGTAGTTTGTTTTTGCTCTCAATACTGTAGGCCATTTAACTTGTAAAGTTGTGTAGCAGCTGCTTTGTTTTTGATAGCAGTTCCTGTGTTAATTTAATGCCAAACTAGTAGGGTTGGGGTTTGACCCGCCCTTGGCTGCTTTCAATTGGTGTGAGCTTTTAAGCTTGTTCTTTTCCTAAAGCAACATTTTGTCTAGCGGCAGTGTTGTTGCCTGCATCTAGACTGTAGCCGAAACAAAGACAGTTCTACACAGTTTTTCTCCAGAGTTAAGACTGTCACTGAAACAAAGACAATTCTGCCCAGAGCGGTGTACTACGAAGTGAGGTAATTGGCTTATCCAGGTAACTTCAGGAGTAACATTGTGACAATAGATGCAACTTCCTTATTAACCCATACTACGAGAGGTGAATACGTTTTACCCGAGGTATGCTGTCATGGCAATTTACGCTGCATCTCCAAACTGCCCGAGCAGGTTATCTTCGTGGTTAACTTGATGTTACCCTATATAAGCACTGGCCCGACCCACAATCTAGTCGGTAAAAATGGCCATGCATTTGGAAGAACCAATCGATATTGGTGAACGGATTGTGAAAGGCTCACTACACAGGGAGATAAGGTATTTAGAATTCAGTATCTTTGCCGGCTTCTCGGAACAGACGTCTCCAATGCCGCTCGCCAAAGTAGGCCTAATGTCCTCAATGTTGAACAGCCTTGCTTTGCGATATTTTGCCAGTGGGCACTTTGTGTATTCCATCTGTGATGCTGAAAATCTGAGTAAAAATACTGTATGTCGTGCAGTTCACAAGGTGGTACTTGCTCTCACTAAACTGTTGGATCCATATGTTGTGTTTCCAGGCCATTTAAGCATTCTAAAGATCAAAGAGGCTTTTCATGCAATCGCAGGTAATTCACAATATAAAATACATTGTCTAATTTTAATATTTATAGGCTGAGCCAATATGCAGAACACATTTTTTTTGTGTTCTGCATATAGGCAGAACACAAAAAAATGTTGTGATTGTTGCAACTGACTGTACTCCAAGGCCGTAATTGCAATATATATTGGGGGGGGACACAATGGTGCTCGTGTGGGGGGGGACATCCCCCCAATATTCAAATATGCTCAAAATGCCCCCCCCCCCAATATATTGATATATAAATTAGAAATAAAATAAAAATGTGCTATGCTATGACAGGCAACCATGCACCGCCGTCCAAAAATAATCATTAGTAAATGTGAAACATAATCATAACAAATTGCCGTTATTATTACTACCGGTTTTAGTTTTACTGTTTACTGCAGTTCAGCTTGTGGTTTGTCCAAGTGCTGATGCCGTACCCCAGTTGGTCAACTGTTGTTGGTAGGTACAATCAATGTCAAACATTGTACTGTCTATTTCATTAGCCTACTACTTTCAAATGTTATAAAAAAGTGGAAAACTAGAATGTAATATGAGTGTTACGTAGGCTATCTTCCTGTCGATTGTAATAGTTTTAACATCAACACATCATATTTTGCTGGAACTGTAATTGTGGAAATAAATAATAGATTGCTAAAAAGTGTCAGTAATTGCACGGAGCATACACAAACGTTTTTGGTGAAAACGGGCCAATTTGCACATGCTAATGAATCATCACTAACGTTATCTATCATAGCTAAGTTACCTGGAAAGCTAATTAGCCACACATTCACCCAGTGACCAACAATGGTGCTCATGTGCGTATTCAACTAACGTTAATGTCTTACGTTAATGTCTTACGTTTATGATGTTCTTAGATATGTCAGAAAGCCCATGTGAAGTCTGAGTAAAGTGTCAATCATTTATGTTGTGCTTCATGTGTAATTTATGCAGACAGTAGTCGTTTTCATTGACTATATATTCGTATAGTATACCGTATAGCTGTATTTGGTTATGATAAATAGCATTATTAGTGTTTGTTTGATTAAAATGCAAGCAGTTTTATTAGTCAGCTTTCATTCACAGTGAGTGTCATCATGAGCAAGAGGAAAGGTGGCAGTGACATTCATCAGATTTTTGGGCAGCCTCAGAAAATAAAAGTAAGCTGAAAGCAGTGAGAAAATGAGTACCAGTCAGATAATGAGACTAAGTATACAGTAGCACAAGAGGTGAGTCAATGTTTATTGATATAATAATCATTGCCATTCAGATCAGAAATGGTTAGTAATCCATTCCTGAACATCATGGCAAGAAACACCACTTGTTTACTGATAGTATTTATTTCATATTCACTCTGGTGCGTTCAGTGTAAAGAGAAACAGGGAGAGAGAGAGAGCATGAGGATGTCAACAGGGCAGGGCAAGCAGGTGACATGGTGAGTGAGAAAAGGAGCAAATATTTTGACGACCAATCTGATATCGCCATGTTGGTGTTGTTCCGACGACATCATAATTAATGTTGGCACAACTGAGGTTAGGCATAGGCACAAGTACCATTGAGGTTAGGTTTAGGTCAAAAGGTGGGGGGCAGGGGAATATTCTGTCTTTGGACTGGGGTAACCAACTAACTACTGGTCAGTTGCAATGATGGTCCTGGAGCAAAATTTATTATGATGTAGAATTAACATTTATTATGATGTCGTTGTTCATTTATTAAGAACAACAACATGGCGATATCTGATTGTGTAAATAATTAAGGTTAAGTGTTATATTTTAGACATTTTTGAATGTTTTTCTGGGGGGGACGCCCAGACCCCCGGCTGATTTGGTCCCCCCCACTGTTGACTCCATGGCTACAGCCTTGCTGTACGCATATCCTCATTAGAGTACCCCTGGGAGAACATGAGGGGGATTATGTGAATAGGAAGTCATTTCACAGCATCAATGTTCAGGCATTTGATCATATCGTATTTGATCTGACGTAGGCTAACTGACATTATTTGGCCTTAGAACTTCTACTAATATTCAAGACAATTAAAGACACATTAGGTGGTGATTTTCTTAGAATGGTAGTATGTTAAAATGGCCTGAAATCCTTTGTCAGATGACTTGTGATCACCATATAATGGTGACCAGTGTGGAAGCTAGGTGGCCTGGGTCTGTGCATGACCACGCATTTTTTGCCAGGGTTAACTCCTCTGCCTGTGAAAATGTAGCAGGAGGTTGCCCTCCTCCAGTTTTCACTATCTCTGCCTTTTTTCTGTTTGCTGTGAACACATGAATAGGCTATTATAAGTGTAGGCTACACACATCTGCACTGTGTATTAACGATGAGAACTATTAATACACACCACTTGACAGAATATTTTTATATTTCATCCTGACTTGTTGCCATGTGCGCTTTCCACTGGGGTTGCATCTGGATTGTTAGAATGAAGTTATTCTTAACACAATAGCATTAAATTCATACAGGCTGCCCTACAGCCTAGGGAGTAGATCTTAATTTAATTAAGTGTGAGTAACGGGCCAGTTTCAGAAATGTAGCCCATGTGTAGGCTATAATTGAATTATTCTAATTGTTTTCACATATTTAGATAGACTATCATACATGTCCTTACTTCTCAATTGTATTACAAATAAAAGAAGAGTCTATAAGACAAAATACAGAACATATGATAAGAACACTGCTCTTCTGAATTTACTCTGTTGGCAATGCGCTGCCAACAAGCCTCCCTGGTTTTGTTGGCCGTCACGGTGTTAGATTTAGCTGTTAACCTTTCTTTAAATTCCTCATATCCTGACATTATAAATGTGCATTCCTCCAAGGAAAAATATGGAGCACGAGTCATTATGCAAAAACTCAGCCTGCGTTGTTGAACGCACCCCTTTTAAGCGAACACGCACAAACTCCATTTAAGTTAACACACAATCAACTAACAAACATCTTAATCATCGTCAAAGTGCCAGTTTCTCAACCGTGACTTTCCTTGATAACCCCAAGTTAAATCTGAGTAGGTTAATCTCCCTTCATAGTACAGCCCTCAGTCTGCAAAGTTAAGGCTGTCGTCAAAACAAAGACAGTTCTGCCGACAGTTCTCCTGAGTTGTTCCGTGAAGTTAAGACTGTCCTCGAAACAAAGTTGTTCTGCGGAGTTAAGACAATCGCCGAAACAAAGACAGTTTTGCAGAGTTGTCCTTCTGAGTTATTTGAGGAAGGTAAAAGAGAAAGATTCCCAAACAGTTGTAATGTCATAACAATCTGTTGTTCCATGGGGGAAAAAATGCTTTCCATTTGGCGCAATGTGTTTCTTCATTATTTCTACAGTGTTTGGAACTGTCGATCTGCTGTCAACAAGGCCAAATTAATCTCAGTCTATGTTGCCCTCCATGCTCTTGACGTCCTGCCTCCTGCAGAAACATGGATTTCCCAAGAAAATACTGCTACTATGGCTGCTCTCTTGATCTGACTATGTGTTTTTTCCATAGTCAAAGAGCATCCGCTCGCCGCGGTGTTGACACAGGACAACTTGTTTTTTTCAAATTGGAGATTCTCCTCTCTGGCTCACCTAACCATTTCCTCTTTGGAATTCCATGCTCTAAGTGTGACCTTTCCATTTAAGCTTAACAATGTTGTCATCTATTGTCCGCCAGGCGCTCTTGGTGCCTTCCTCAATGAGCTTGACATGCCGATTAGTTCATTCCTAGATGACTCACCACTCACATTATCGGGGTACTTCAACCTTCCAAAACTTGTGATTGAGTCATTTTTCAATTCTTTTTCTTTTCCTCTATTGACCTCACCCTTGCCCGGCCAGCTCCTACTCACAAATCAAGCAATGCAATCAACATAATCTTTACTAAATGCTGCCTGTCAACAAATCTAACCACTCCACTGCTCCAGTCATCCGACCACTTCTTGACTCATTAATTCTTTCTCTGTCCTCCACCCCTACACTGTCACCCACAAGCTTTATAAAATACATTTGATTGATTGATTGTGAGCCAGCTGGTCACTCACATGCCAAACTTGGTCCTGCACTACTTGCTTTCTCCACGCTTTTACCAGATGATATCCTACAGCCAGCGATGGCTGGCTGGCTGACCAACATCATGCCCTCTTGACCCTATCCCCTCCTCCATTCTCCTAATCCATTTCAGAAGACATTCTCCAATTCCTCATCTTCCTCACCAACACCTTGCAGAGCTCTTGCTGTTTTCCAGCAGACAGTAAGATGGCCCCTCTCAAAGAAACCAAAACCTGACCCCTCTGATGTCAAAAAGTCTTGAGAACGTTGTCTTCACCCAACTCTCTTCTTACCTCTCTCAGAACAACCTCCTCGACCCTAACCAATCAGGATTCAAAACTGGCCACCCCACTGAGATGGCTGTCCTTTCTGTAACAGGAGCTCTTCTCAATGCCCAAGCTAAGTCTCCTCTGTTCTCATCCTTGATTTATCCACAGCCTTTGACATTGTGAACCATAGCATCCTACTTTCCACCCTCTCTGATTTGTTCATCTCAGGCACTTCTCACTCTTGGAAGGTAAGAGGAAATGAGCATGAGAAACTTAACAACGCATATGTGCTGACTAGCGCTGAACAACGGACAATAGATAAGAAGTGGTGGCCATTACTGATAGGGCCCACACACCCTGTCCACACCTCCTGCTAGGAACTGTCTATATGACTGTCATAGATTTACTATCTAGCTTGTCTAGCCACTTGTCTCATGTCTAGATTAATGAAACTCACTCTTGGTGGGGCTCCCACCAACCAAACCCCTGCAAATCATTCAGAATGCAGTGGCCCATCTTGTGTTCAACCTTCCTAAGTTCTCCCATGTCACCCCTCTTTTCACACTCTACACTGGCTTCCAGCTGAAACTTGAACCGAAAGCTATGGTTTTGCCTACGGACCAACAAGAGGAGCATTCTTTTCCCTACCTTCAAGCAATGTTCAAACCCTACGTACATCCTTACCCGGGCTTTTCGTTCAGTTACCACTGGACTCTTGGATGTCCCTCCCCTTTAGGACAGTACCTAGCTTATAAAAAATCCAAGCACTTACTGTCGCTCTGGATATGAGCGTCTCCGAAATGACTAAAATGTAAATGTAAGATTCCAGGCAATTTGAAATTAAAGCAAAACCTGGGCCTGAGCATCAGGTGCCAGAGCCCTTTTAAGCAGAGTTTCGGTGGGTTTCTAATTCACTTATAACAGAGCTTTTGCAGTTAGAAAATATTGCTTTTGTTTGCTATCTGAATTGTGACCATTTGCAACAAACATGTTACTAATCATTTGTCTTGACACCTCAATAAATACAGTGTGCATATTTATTATCCTGTAACCAGGATACACCTTTGGAAAAAAAAACTACTATCCACGATGTCTGATGTCGTGCTCTAGCATCTGCTTGCGGTAATTCAGGCATCTGTGAGATGAATTGTGGTTTTGGGCTTTTTACCAGTCCAAATTATAAGATTGTTTTTTACCTCGCAAAAAAAATGCATATGGACCAAATTGCTGCTTTCTCATCACAATGTTTTTTATCTGCAGTGCAGATACACCATATTTAACAAATTTTGTATCTGAAGAAAATTCTGAAGAACAGTAAAAGTAAACATGTAATAACAATACATGGAATAGAAATGTTTCCAAAAATGCATCCTTTGGAATAATGCACTCAAGTAATACAGAAAACAAACTTTTAAATCTAAACACAAATTCAAAACAATACTTTAGTTACCATCTGAATCTTTATTTCAAACATACTGGTGGCTGCTTTATGGCATTGGCCAAAAGTGGAATGTTTTTGAATATATAAGAAACAGAATGCAGGGGGGTATTCCAGCAAGGAAGATAAAGGAAAATCCATGCCTATTTCGATAAGTCTGTCTAATTCAAGTGAGAGTTCTGTTCCATTGCTGTGGCTTATAGGAGTCCCTGCTCAGTAACCAAGGTAACTCATACCTCTGAATTAGCCTGCTCCCGTGCAGACTAACTGTCAAGCTGAATTTAGCTTCAAAAAATTTCCAACAGGCGGAAACACAATCCCGTTCCGTGTCTTCTCGCGCTTCCATCACTTTTGTCATGTCCGTGTTCGGAAACATAAGTTCAGACTTTTCTTTCAATGTAACCAAGCATGAATTGACATGTTGAATTTAGTTCCAAAGTAGATTAATAAAGATAAACAAGTAAGAACATCATGTCTTACCACTTTCACTGTCTTCAAAAGCCAATAGGTTAATTCACATAGGCCTAGACTATATAAGCAGTGCATTTAAAGACCAGCCAGTTACAACCAAATATGGCATGTCCATTCTTCAACAACCCTGTGGATGAAGGTGCTCCAATTCCTCACAGAGGGTTTACACCCCCTGCCCCAAAGGTCTTCAGAGACAGAAGTTCTCCACTGGGCTTCCCTGATGAGAGACTGTGGGAGAGGTTCAGGATCAGTAGGCCCAGCTTAGTTTACCTATGCAGTCTGCTGGAACCACACATAAGGAAGCACACTCACCGTAGCCAAGCCTTGACCACTGTTCAGTCTGTCTGCATAGCTCTGTGTTTCTTTGCATGTGGGACATTCTTGTATAGTGTTGGTGATGCAGAAGTTCTTGCGAAGGAAACTGCATGCCAGGAAATAATATTCTTTGCTCTCAAGCAGTACCTGAATATTTGCATCACTTTCCCTGGTAATCTTGAAACATAAATAATCAAGGAGGCGTTTTAATCAATTGCAGGTATGTGACAGTAAAAATAAATGTAAAGTAGCCTACAGGTTGTCAAGCCTCTGTATTACCATAATCCTCTCTTTCAGGCATCCCAATATTATAAGGTGCAATAGACTGCACCCATGTGCATGTCAGTCCCCATCTGAACCTGTGGAGGCAGACTATGTCAGTCGGAAATCTTTCCATAGGGTAAACATACAGGTACAGTGAGGGAAAAAAATATTTGATCTCCTGCTGATTTTGTGCGTTTGCCCACTGACAAAGAAATGATCAGTCTATAATTTTAATGGTGGGTTTATTTGAACAGTGAGAGACAGAATAACTACAAAAAAATCCAGGAAAACGCATCTCAAAAATGTTATAAATTGATTTGCATGTTAATGAGTGACATAAGTATTCAACCACTCTGCAAAACATGACTTAGTACTTGGTGGCAAAACCCTTGTTGGCAATCACAGAGGTCAGACATTTCTTGTAGCTGGCCACCAGGTTTGCACACATCTCAGGAGGGATTTTATCCCATTCCTCTTTGCAGATCTTCTCCAACTCATTAAGGTTTCGAGGCTGACGTTTGGCAACTCGAACCTTCAGCTCCCTCCATAGATTTTCTATGGGATTAAGGTCTGGAGACTAGCTAGGCCACTCCAGGACCTTAATGTGCTTCTTCTTGAGCTACTTCTTTGTTGCCTTGGCCATGTGTTTTGGGTCATTGTCATGCTAGAGTACCCATCCACGACCCATTTAATGCCCTGAATGAGGGAAGGAGGTTCTCACCCAAGGTTTTCCGGTACTTGGCCCCGTCCATCGTCCCTTTGATAAGGTGAAGTTGTCCTGTCCCCTTGGCAGAAAAACACCCCCAAAGCATAATGTTTCCACCTCCATGTTTGACAGTGAGGATGGTGTTCTTGGGGTCATAGGCAGCATTCCTCCTCTCCTCTGAATCATTCAGATGTTCATTGGCAAGCTTCAGACGGGCCTGTACATGTGCTTTCTTGAGCAGAGAGAACTTGCGGGCGCTGCAGGATTTCAGTCCTTCACGGCGTAGTGTGTTACCAATTGTTTTCTTGGTGACTGTGGTCCCAGCTGCCTTGAGACCATTGACAAGATCCTCCTGTGTAGTTCTGGGCTGATTCCTCACCATTCTCATGATCATTGCAACTCCACGAGGTGAGATCTTGCATGGAGCCCCAGACTGAGGGAGATTGACAGTTCTTTTGTGTTTCTTCCATTTGCGAATAATCACACCAACTGTTGTCACCTTCTCACCAAGCTGCTTGGCGATGGTCTTGTAGCCCATTCCAGCCTTGTGTAGGTCTACAATCTTGTCCCTGACCTCCTTGGACAGCTCTTTGGTCTTGGCCATGATGGAGAGTTTGGAATCTTATTGATTGATTGCTTCTGTGGACAGGTGTCTTTTACACAGGTAACAAGCTGAGATTAGGAAAACTCCCTTTAAGAGTGTGCTCCTAATCTCAGCTCGTTACCTGTATAAAAGACACCTGGGAGCCAGAAATCTTTTTGATTGAGAGGGGATGAAATACTTATTTCACTCATTGAAATGCAAATCAATTTATAACATTTTTGAGATGCGTTTTCCTGGATTTTTTTGTTGTTATTCTGTCTCTCACTGTTCAAATAAACCTACCATTAAAATTAAAGACTGATCATTTCTTTGTCAGTTAGCAAACGTACAAAATCAGCAGGGGATCAAATAACTTTTTCCCATCACTGTAAATACTGGGGGCATCTGTCCATACACTGTCAGGCAAAATAGTAATAACTGGATTTGTATGAAATGTGCACATCTGTGAAAAAAGATCAAATACGTTTTGATGTCAACATTTCTTTGGATTTAAATCCCGTTAACCTGGCTGTTGTTCACAGAAATGTCCATTTAAGTGTCTGCCTCACACAAAATAGTAACTATACAGAGATTCAATTTACCATATCAGCACAGATCAATCATAAAAAATCTGGTATTTCCTTTCCTAACCAAGTATGTCATAGCACTAACATGTAGCTGCAGAAGGCCTATGCAAAACCAGATATGAAACCTCAAAGTTTAAAATATTATTCTGGAATGTGAGCAATGTTGAGATGATTCCGAACTGGAATTTATATTTTGAAAGACACCACTGCATCAACTCTTAGTCATGCTGAGCAATTTTAAATTAATGCTCTGCCAAGCAAAGTGTGCCACCTCATTGGTCACCCTCTATGCTGTCAGATGATCTGCGACGGAAATTGCATGATATCTAAAACCAAAGCTGTTGCCACATTCTTTTTTGGCTATTCAGTTGGCCCCTGTTGAGATGTAACCGCCGCGAATGAATATAGGCCAAAGCTCACTTGATCAGAAAGGCTTCAAGCCTCACCAAATTAGGCTAATCAACAGTAAATGCATTGTAGTTCACATAAGTTAGCCTACAACATAATTTAGATTGATCATAAATCTGATATCATCTAGCCTGATGATAATATAGCCAGTCTTACTTATCACCTGTTCTGAATGTTCATTTAATGAAAAATAAAAATGAAACAATAAGTAGGCTAGTATAAATTACGCATTTAATCTGTCAGCAATTTTTTGCCAATCTATCTCCCTCGCCTTGTTAATTGTGGCAGTTTTGCCCTTTTTGGTGGTGATTCCTTTAAACTCTTCATAAAGTCCCATCAGCCGGGTTTGTTTCCGCTGTTGAGAAGATCACTGCTCTAGTTTTCGCTTTATCTTTGCGACATAGTATATTCTTTTCAATGATCGCTTGTTCTGGGCTGCTTATGTACTCTGTGTGCATGTACAATGCAAGCTTGTTCAAGCCTGGTTTGAGTTAACGTTGACAAGACACGGCTACATCGTGTTAATGGAACGGCTTGAGCCTTAAGTGAAAGTTGGTGTTCATTCTAACGGGGCTTTATCATTTAAGCGCAGATTTCATTAGTGACATTGATAAAATACCCTACAGATAAGCACTGTAAACTTTTTATCAAGACTATAACCAACAACACAAGGACAAATATACACTAGTGTTACTTACCAAGAATAAATTGTACATTAGG
The DNA here is from genome assembly GCA_016801175.1 of Esox masquinongy. Lineage (NCBI taxonomy): Eukaryota > Metazoa > Chordata > Actinopteri > Esociformes > Esocidae > Esox > Esox masquinongy. The sequence continues at coordinate 130,365 of JACXGI010000273.1, forward strand.
TTTCTAAGGTGCCAGGTTACAGTTTTGACTTAAAACTGTTTTATCTATGGCAAGACTTGAAAATTCCTGCCTAGTAATGAGCCAGAATAACTTTCAATCAAATCCAAACAAACAGATCACTAATAAGCACGGTTAGGCTCCAATGTTGTTGTAAACTTGCAGTTAACAATAGCAATATCTAAAAAGAGTAGCTATGCGTTTTATAGGGATGCAACGATACACAATATGTTATCGAATGGTTCGGTACGCCCTCTACAGTTCAATATGCACACGTGAACCGCAGAGTTAGGACATGCCGGTCATTTTCCTATCGTTTCCAAAACATGCTTATTGTGCTGCAGAATACACGCATGTTGTAGGTTCAGATCCACAGAACCAAATGGGTAGCTTGTGAACAGGTAAGCCTGGCAACGGCTTGGGACCCCAGGCCTTTAGGGGGCTCCTGAGACCTGACAAACTTCACTCCACAGCAATGTCTCAAAATGTGTCAATCGCAGTGACCGCAACCCCCTCCCCCCCTTAAACAACCAATGGACGATTTGCAAAGACAGGGCTTCTTTGCAGGACTCTCCCGGGAGTTCCAGTGGGGCTACTGAGTTGATGTCGAATTGTCGAGTAGCCTATATCGTTTGTATTATGTTTCAATAGTAGCCAAATAGATTTTTTGAATGGTCATGGTAATCTTGTATTTTATTTGTAAGTTAATTCAAATTCACCCATGGCTCTGATCATTCATCTGGCATCCACTGATTCATCCACTGATGTCATACATTCAGTGAGGGTTGATTAGCGCCTGGGTACCATTAGCAGCTGCCTGGGTACTAACCCTAAGTGGCGTGTGCTTTTGGCAGATTAAGTCGGAAAACGGGGTAAAAAAAGGGGTAAATACTCTCTAAATAACTTTCTGTTAGTGAGTTTAGAATTTAGAATTAGAATGGAACCATGTAATTTACGCCTATTTAGGAAAAGTCATGGAAGGAGGAGGGTGTAGCTTTCAAAATGGCAGTTTTATTTTAATTACAAACTCAAACGCCAATTGGCGTAGGCATTTGGTGGTTCTAGTGTTAACTGTAGCTATGCAAGTTTAGTTATGCTCTGTAGTGTAGCTAAAAATGGTGTGCCAAGTACTCTACCAAAAATCAGGTATCGTTACGAATATCAGCAACCTGCCAGATATGGATTTGATCCGATTATGTAATGTGATGAAGTTACTCCTGCTCCATTTAAACTTAGGAGGACATGAGGTCTTGGCCCAGACCTCCCGAGTACCAGGCTCAAAAGATTTGTTGTTGCCCCTGTCCAAAGACCTCCTGGTTGTGTTGCAGATCAATATGATACCTGACGATTTCAGTTGCCACTCTGCTGACCCCCCCCCCCCCCCAGGTTGTCCCTGTCCTTGTACATCTGGTCTTGCTTCTGACCTGGATTAGGTTTTATAGACTCTGGACACAGCCCACATGCATTTATTAATTATTACAACTTGTACTCTTAATACATTCACCTGGCACAGCCAGAAGAGGACTGGTCACCCCTCTGAGCCTGGTTCCTCTCTAGGTTTCTTCCTAAATTTTGGCCCCTCTTAGGGAGTTTTTCCTAGCCACTGTGCTTCAACACTGTTGTTGCTTGCTCCTTGGGGTTTCAGGCTGGGTGTTTTGTAAAAGCACTTTGTGACAACTGGTGGTGAAAAAAGGGCTTCATAAATAAATTTTATTGATTGAAATAATTTGATTGACTGAAAACCAAACATTCTCAAATCATTGACAATGTGCGGTATGCTAAGCTCTCAATTGGATGATTCTGCTGTCAGTAAAGATATGCGTGGGAGTGTTCATTGAGCCTGATGCTACAATTGCATTCTCAGAGAAGCTCGCAGTGTTAAACTCTCTCAATTTCTTTCTCCCAATATTAGTTAGCTTGCTAGCATTACTCAGTCATTCTACTGAGGTTTAGAAAATTTGCTGAGGGCAGGGGGAGGGCTATAAGGCAGGACTATTTGCCCCCTTTCTGATTTCCTTTATTATCACATTATTTCTCAAACTTAGTGGTGTCAGATATTCATACAAAATGTAATAAGACGAAGAGAACCCAAGTAAACACACAATCCAGTGTTGAAATTATAATTTTATTTATTTAAGGAAAAGTTATACAACACCAAATGGCCCCGTGTGCAGAAGTTCCCCTGAACTTAATAACTGCTTGAGCCACCTTTTATCAGCAACAATTGCAACCAGATTCTTGTTATAATTGGACATCAGTCTTTCACATCATTTTGGAGGAACCTTGGCCCACTTTTCTTTGTAGAATTTCTGTAATTCAACAAAATTGGATGGTTATTGTTTAAGGTCTGAACTGCTCGTTTATAGTCCTGCCACAGCATATCGATGGGGTTCAAGTGAAGACTTTGACTAGGCCACTCCAAAAACCTTAATTTTGTTACTTTTGAACAATTTTGCGGTGGATTTACTCATGTGTGTAGGATCACTGTCTTGCTGCAGAACCCAATTATACTTCAGCGTCAGATCACGGAGTGATGACCAGACATTCTCCTTCAGAATTTTCTGGTAGAGAGCAGAGTTCATGGTTTCTTCAATGATGGAAAGTCTTCCAGCAGCAAAGCTTCCCCACACCATCACAATACCACCACCATGTTTGACTGTTGGGATGATGTTCTTATTGTGAAATGTTTTGTTACATAAAGGGACACATGCATTCCAAAAAATTCCACTTTTGACTCATCTGTCCACAGAACATTATCCCAAACGGCTTGGGTGTCAACAATGTGTTTTTGCAAATGTCAGACAAGCACTAATGTTTCTCTTAGTTAGAAGTGCTTCTCGACTTGCAATTCTCCCATGAGTTCCAATTTTGCCCAGTCTCATTCTTGTTGTCGAATCATGAACGGTGACCTTAGCTGAGGCTAGAGAAGTCTGCAGTTCCTTAGATGATGCCATAGTTTTTTTTGGTAGGAATTTTGGTAGGCAGTCCATTCCTGGGAAGATTCAACACTTCCAGATTTTCTCCATTTGGAGATAAAGGGTCTCACTGTATTTCGCTGGAGTCCCAGAGCCTAAGAAATGGCTTTGTAATCCTTTTCAGACTGATACAGTATATCTCAACAACTTTTTTTCCTCATCTCTTCCATAAATACTTCTGATAGTGTGCTGTTTGTTAAGACCTTCATATTGATGGTGAGGTTTTATGTATGTCATGTGTAGATTGAACAGGGCTGGCAGTAATCAATCCTGGGTGTATCTGCTCTCATTGAATCCAATTATCAAAGGAAGGAGGCAAATACTTTTTCACAGCACTGTACAAGTGTTAATCAGAATCATTACATATGTTAGCCATCAAGCCAATTATAGTTTCCACTGACTTTGTTGAAGTGATACTGTAGTTGAAGTTGTTTTTGGCATTGGCTTAGTTGGTGTACTATTGTTCTATACATTTTATGACAGTTATAAAAAAAAAAACATACTGTCTCGCAGTAAGTTTTACAGGGAAATGATGGAAAGACTCAGTAAACTGATCTACCACATTTGCCCTGAGTGTTTTATTAGCTGACATACCAGCTATCACAGCTGCGGTGGTGAGCAACGAGAGCCGAAGAGTATTTTCGTTTTCACAGCTCACATCGTTCGACATGCACACGTGGTCAGCTTTACAGTAATTCTTCACTTTCTCAGGGTATAACATTATCTCCAGTTCAAATACGCAAAATAGAAGCCATAATTAGTGATTCTATTGCAAATCCTCCCAGATTTGAATTCCTCTGTCATATGCTATAATGTACAGAGAAAACCAATGATATGGCAGGGTGACAGAAAAGTAACTACAGGATGTCATCGCAGCAATGGCTAGCAATGACAATGAAGAGATACGGTAGCATTTTTAAGGAAGCTGACGGCCAACACTAAAGATGAGCCAGCTAGTTAGTCTAGATAACTGATTATCATGAGAAAGCAACCCACATAGCAAAATATGTCTACCTGCTATCTATTTTCCACATTGTGTGCAAGGCTATAGGTCCCTACTACCAGTGGTAAACTGACGTTTACCGCTGAAGAAGTCATTCACATCTCATGCGAGATTAAACCTATAATATATGCAAAGCTGCTTTTGTATCTTTGACAGCTGTCACAATCTAAAGGACTGCAAACAGCTAGTCTTTTAACAACCGTTGACCCGAGGCGGCAAGTTGTTCATGGTTTAAATTATTTAAGACTTCCCAATTTGTAAAACCAAAATAAATAAAACAATCAGTTGTCATAGACATTTAAAATATTCAGACATGTCACATATAAATTACATATTAGTTTGAATGATATAGAGAAATAATTATTATGCCATTAGCCCACATTTTCATCATTCACTTTTCATAGTCTATTAACTCATGACCAGTGCTTTTTTGAAATTATGTTTATGTCATGGCTATAACTAAGCTACTTCCACTGACCACTAAATCATATACTGTAGCTGAAACTAGTGGCAAAACAAGAAACGGAAGTATAGTTCTTGCATTATGAGTGCAGTGCAATAAAAGAACCAAACTCATCAAAATATGTTGATTATGCAGTATGCAGAATATTCTTCTAAACTCTGAAAATAATCAATTGAGTAATAATTATCTTGCATAATGTCAATAATACATTCCAGATTTCACTTTAATTGGTCTTTCAGTGACTGTACAATCCTAATTCCAATGTCCCCTAAAACAGTCCTGGGTTCTTTAATTTTTCAGTAACTGTCAGTTCAAAAGTCAAACTTTTTCAGTACGGGAACACAATCAACACAGTATACCAACACTAAGTCAATTAAACTTCAGGGATATCAATCTGTCCAGTTCAGAAGCATAAGCGATTGTGAATCAAGGTCACTTGTTTTGGTGCAGATGAAAGTGACAACAGGTGCACTGAAGAGGCAACAAGACAACCCCGAAAAAAGGGAATGGTTTGGCAGGTGGTGGCCACAATCAATTGCTCTCTCCTTTCCTGACTGATTCTTCTCTAGCTTTGCGTTTTGATTATGTCCTTGTCACTACTGGTAGCATGAGGCGGTACCTGCAGCCCATGCAGGTTACACAGGTAGTCTGTCTCCACCAGGATGGCACATCCATATGTGCCTTCGCAAGAAGGTTTGCTGTGTCTCCCAGTACCGTCTCAAGAGCATGGAGGAGATACCAGGAGACAGGCCGTTACACGAGGAGAGCTGGACAGGGCCGTAGAAGGGCATCAACCCAGCAGAAGGACCGGTATCTGCTCCTTTGTGTCAGGGAGAACAGGAGGAGCACTGCCAGAGCCCTAAAAAATGACCTCCAGCAGGCTACTGGTGTGCATGTTTCTGACCAAACTGTCAGAAACAGACTCCATGAGGGAGGCATGAGGGCCTGACGTCCTCTAGTGGGACCTGTGGTCACAGCCCAGTACCGTGCAGCTCGATTGGTCTTTGCCAGATAACTCCAGAATTGGCAGGTCCGTCATTGGCGCCCTGTTCTCTTCACAGATGAGAGCAGCTTCACACTGAGCACATGACAGACGTGAAAGAGTCTGGAGATGCCACGGTGAACGTTATGCTGCCTGCAACATCATCCAGCATGACCGGTTTGGCGGTGGGTCAGTGATGGTCTGGGGAAGCATATCCTTGGAGGGTCACACAGTCCTCCACCTGCTAGCCAATGACACACTGACTGCTGTTAGGTACCGGGATGAAATCCTCAGACCCATCGTCAGACCTTACACTGGTGCAGTGGGCCCTGGATTCCTCAATGGCGCCACAGACTGTCCATGAGCTCACTGATGCCCTGATCCAGGTCTTGGAGGAGATCCCCCAGGACACCATCCGCCGTCTCATCAGGAGCATGCCCAGACGTTGTCAGGAGTGCGTACAAGCACGTGGGGGGCATACACACTACTGAGTCACATTGATGAAATTCACCCAAGTTGGACCAGCCTGTGATTTCAATTGTTTACTTTGATTTTCGGTGTGAATTTGAATCCAGCCCTCAATCGGTTGGTGATTTTGTTTTACATTGACCGCTGTTATATCATTTTGTTCTCAATGAATTACACAATGTACAGTAAAGATTTTCATCTTTAATATATTTAGTTCATCGAGACCTGATGTGGGATTTAATCGTGCATTTGGGTTGAACTCTGCTGGCAATACTTGGCCCTCATTTCAGGGTGGTTGCGGTTGGTGGGTGTCCCTTTGGTTGATGCTTGGCAATGTGGGTGGATTGATTTCCTGCCTGTTGGGCCCTGTCTGGGGCCTCCCCCCGATAGGGCCAAAGTGTCACTGGACCCCCCCGTCTCAGCCCCAAGGTCTTACGCTGCTATATTATTGTGCCGGGGGAGTAGGGTCACTTCTTCTCCACTGTAAATCCTTGTAGATCTAAGGAATGCACTTTCTAAATTTTCCCTGTCTCCTGCCCTGTTTAAACTTAGGAGGACATGAGGTCTTGGCCCACACCTCCGGAGTACCAGTACCAAGACTCGTTGCTGCCCCTGTCCAAAGTCCTCCTGGTTGTGTTGCAGATCAAGACGATACCTGACGATTTCAGCTGCCACTCTGCTGACCCTTTTCCTAGTCTCTCTTTTCCTAGTCTTGTGTCACTGTCATAATGAAAGTGACTATATTTCTTTGGCACTAGACGATAGCAGATATAAAGAAATACGTTCAAGAATACAGAGAGACCCGGTCATTCATATGCCTAGACGTATCATTCATCATTTTCAGATAGCCAGCTGCCACCCGAAAAAGTCCTATTTGTCTAAAAATACAGTAGATGTGACATAGCACTGCCTTCAATAAAATGTGATAAATATGGAACATTTTTTACAGAACTAATTACAATATTTGAAAAGGAAAAGTGTGACTTGGCAATGAGACCATGCACAGTGACAGCGTGTGGTGAAGACAGGCCACAACATGCTTCACATTCAATCCTGAAACCTCTGCGGAATCCAGCCTAGTTTATATTAGATCCAGATAAGATTAACTTCAATCCATGTGATTTGATCATCATGAGGGCGTGATCGAATTTGGTCATGTCATTGTCGAATGATTCCTTCATGTTTGTGCTAGCCACACCATTTTTCTTTTACAGTGTTCAGCTAAAACGTCTGTAAGAATCGGAATGTGTCACAAACGACGATGGAATGCGCTGGACATCATCATTTTCCGCTCAGACACACAGAATCTTAGATATAGCTGAATCCGTCCGGAGTCGTCAATGGAGGTTGTCTTGTCACAGAGACAATCACCATAATCAAATGGTTGGAGCTACAAACTCATAAGTAAATTAATTGAAATCAAGAGATACTCTAGAACACATGGATGTTTAGTTTTGCAGTAAGTAATTCATGCTATCAACCAAAAAGCAAATCTAAGGCATCAGTGGAAATTCACCCTCATCTGGTACACTTACAAATACATTTCTTAAAAATCACCAGTTGGAGCTAAACTAATTATATAAATATGAACTATATTCAGTATAGTCTCTGGAACAAGGAGGTGGTTTTGGTTTTGCTATGGGATACCCACTATCTGTTCTTTAATGGTAAGGACAAGCACAGTACACTGTAGGAAAATGGGCAAGAAGGAACATTTTTTCAGCTTAGCAATAAAATTAATATATATATACATACATACATACAGTGAGACAAACAATTATTTGATCCCCTGCTGATTTTGTGCGTTTGCCCACTGACAAATAAATGATCAGTCTATAATTTTAATGGTAGGTTTATTGAACAATGAGAGACAGAATAACAACAAAAAAATCCAGAAAAACACATGTCAAAAATGTTATAAATTAATTTGCATTTTAATGAGTGAAATAAGTATTCAACCCCTCTGCAAAACATGACTTAGTACTTGGTGGCAAAACCCTTGTTGGCAATCACAGAGGTCAGACGTTTCTTGTAGTTGGCCACCAGGTTTGTACACATCTCATGAGGGATTTTGTCCCACTCCTCTTTGCAGAGGTCATTAAGGTTTCAAGGCTGACGTTTGGCAACTCGAACCTTCAGCTTCCTCCACAGATTTTCTATGGGATTAAGGTCTGGAGACTGGCTAGGCCACTCCAGGACCTTAATGTGCTTCTTCTTGAGCCACTCCTTTGTTGCCTTGGCCGTGTGTTTTGTGTCATTGTCATGCTGGAATACCCATCCATGACCCATTTTCAATGCCCTGGCTAGAGATTTGACGGTACAGTACATGGCCCCATCCATCATCCCTTTGATGCGGTGAAGTTGTCCTATCCCCTTGGCAGAAAAACACCCCCAAAGCATAATGTTTCCACCTCCATGTTTGACGGTGGGGATAGTGTTCTTGGGGTCATAGGCAGCATTCCTCCTCCTCCAAACACAGCGAATTGAGTTGATGCCAAAGAGCTCGAATTTGGTCTCATCTGACCACAACACTTTCACCCAGTTCTCCTCTGAATCATTCAGATGTTCATTGGCAAACTTCAGACGGGCCTGTACATGTGCTTTCTTGAGCTGGGGGACCTTGCGGGCGCTGCAGGATTTCAGTCCTTCACAGCATGGTGCGTTACCAATTGTTTTCTTGGTGACGATGGTCCCAGCTGCCTTCAGATCATTGACAAGATCCTCGTGTAGTTCTGGGCTGATTCCTCACCGTTCTCATGATCATTGCAACTCCACGAGGTGAGATCTTGCATGAAGCCCCAGAACGAGGGAGATTGACAGTTCTTTTGTGTTTCTTCCATTTGCGAATAATCGCACCAACTGTTGTCACCTTCTCATCAAGCTGCTTGGCGATGGTCTTGTAGCCCATTCTAGCCTTGTGTAGGTCTACAATCTTGTCCCTGACATGGTGGAGAGTTTGAAATCTGATTGATTGATTGCTTCTGTGGGCAGGTGTCTTTTATACAGGTAACAAACTGAGATTAGGAGCACTCCCTTTAAGTCGAATACTTATTTCACTAATTAAAATGCAAATCAATTTATAACATTTTTGACATGCGTTTTTCTGGATTTTTTTTATTGTTATTCTGTCTCTCACTGTTCAAATAAACCTACCTATTAAAATTATAGACTGATCATTTCTTTGTCAGTGGGCAAACGTACAAAATCAGCAGGGGATCAAATAATTTTTTCCCTCAATGTGTATATATATATATATATATATTTTTTCCCCATCTTTTGGATAAAAAATAGGCAAAGCAGTAAATAATTAAGCGGAACTTCATTTTTGCCACTTTTAATGGAAAAAAAAAATCTGCTTCTGTGCACAACAACACTTTAAAGACATTGAATGTTTTTGTGTATGGAAAACATCACTGATCCTAAGATCAAAAGTTTACTTCTGTAATGACAATATACTGTGATTTACAGTAAACTACAGTGTATAATTATCAGCTTCACATAGTTTGCTAAAAAAGCAAGTAAGCTCTACAGGGTCTGATGTTTGTAAATTAGCTGTATGTACTGTAACGTTACCTAGTTAGCCATGACTATCAGACAGTCTTCTGCTATTCTCGAGACGCATCATGTTCTCACATCTAGACTTGCATAGTATTACTACCGAAGCTTAAACCATACCTTGCATTAGAAAATCCACATAATTCTCTGAAAAATGACAATTTTTTCAAGAATTGTAGCTAGCTTGTTAGCCATTCCACAGTTACCATAGATGTACGCCAGTGGTCCCACATTTTATAAAGCAAAAGTTACTTTAGATAACTAACTAAAAGAGATGGCAACTCTCTTCGTTTTAAATAGAAATACATGTTGATTTGAAGGAAGAGGCGATGTTGTCGGTCTGTCTGTTTCTTTGTCTAGCCTATACGGTAGGCTAAGTATATACAATCCTACGCATACGTCAGGGGAACAGAGGTATATTTTTTCTCATCATGTGATGCTGCATACAATGTGTTATGAGATTGTTTTCAGTTAGAGCCGATTTGGAGACAACACTTTAACGCAACCATTATAGCAATAGAAATAACTGCTACCCTCACTTTAAACTATACATGTGTGTGTAAAGAAATGTCAAATACTTAATTTTGAGACCCTTTGGATTGGCAGGTGATAGGCTAGGCTATGTATTTCTTTTAAAAATGACAGGACAGCTAGACAGCTCCAGTACAAGTCACGTACAAAAAATGGAATGGGGACGCAGTTCCTATTGAAAGATATTGTACAGTCATTCAGTCCCAAGGTTAGAATAAATGGGAGTTTAAGATATAAGAGTTTGAATTTGTTGGAATTGACTGTTTTATTTTCTTTCACCATGGGACCCATGCAATGGACTAAACTACAAAATGACCAGTACAGGAGGGGTCATGTTTTTATAAGCATCAGCCAACGGGCAAAAAAAGGTGTTCTAGATCACCATTTAAAATGTACTCCTACTATATTGATTATGCTGTCATTGCAACTGTGGGTTTGTTCAACATATTTGTTCTATTTTCTTACGCTAACCACAACAATAACCACAACAGTGACAAAATATATAAAATTGTGAAAAATTGTTATAATTGTATACAACTTAGATTAAACATATTCAAACAGATCCTGTATGGTATAATCATTTCCTAATATCATATTTGACTCTATGCAACCAAAGTGGCAAATTCAACCCATCCACTTTAACTACAGTCCTTGAGTTTAAGCAAAGCCCTATGACAGAGAACTGACTAGCAGAATATACTGGACTAAAAGAACAGTGAGACTCTTAAAGCCTTGGCAACAAGCTTATGAAGACTATTATATCCAACTACCAACAAGGTATATTTAATGAAATATTCAAACCTTATTATGTTCAAAATCTACCAGATGATGTCATGAATCCAGCTAGAGCGGTGCCATAGCAGCAGCAACAGGCAGAGAACTTCCAGCCTTCACAGTATATCACATATTCATGCTACTGTATATGCTTTCGTTTTATTAATACACAAGAACTCCCCTCGCTGAGAGATATGATTCAATAGGGAAACAATGATATAGAACTGTGAATACTCAGTTGAAAAGACAAAAATAGAACAGCTAAACCTACCTGATCTGTGTCTGGGTCTCTCACTCCCTACAGTTGACTCTCCCAACAGGAACTGATAAATCTGCACGACACAAGCACCGCACCATGCAGTGCATTGTGGGCTTGCAGTCTGTCTCTTGGTCTCTCTCGTTCGCTCTCTCCCTCAGTTGGCAGAGTGATGGGGGGATGTCCTCGTCTCCTGCCTGAAGAGGATTGGGTGAAGAGACAGACTAGTTCTACACATCGCACATAAACACACTCACCGAATGTTACTGAAAGCGCAGAAGCTGCTTCATGATGATGACCACGGCAACTCAGGTTACTATAGCAACAGGCTCTCTCCCCCTCCCTATATTTCTCTCTCTCTCTTTTGCACGTATTGTGTTCATCCAGTAAGAGAAAGGAAACACCGTATCTGCTATCACTTCACCCTTCTATTCTTCCTAAATTTCACTTCTCTTCTCTTTGACCCGGCCACACACACAAACACACACAGTAGGGGAAGCCACACTTTTGCCATCATACAATGTCCAACTGTTGAGTACCACCATTCAGATAAGAGTGTGTATGTCTCCGTGTATGTGTCCAGAAAGAGGGAGCAGAGGATTGAGGACACAGAGCGTTATCAGGACTGTAATGTCAACATACCGTGTAAATACTGAAATTATTATCTCTCTGTCTCTCTCTCCCAACACCTCCTTAAGCACACACACACAACTGCACCCTCATAGTCCTCCCTTGTTTCACGACTCCACCACATGAATGCAAGCACACATTAATCTACCCACCCGTACACCCACACACACAAATATACTTACACACAGAGGTCTGGCAGACTGGTGTAAAAAAGAATAGGACTCTCCCAATCTCACTAAGAATTGCATTGTCAGTAGGAGTTGAGTCCTCCTCAGAATGAGCTGAATCAATGTCTGTAGGAGTTTAGTTTGTCTAATTAAGATTGCAGTCACTGTCAGTATGAGTTGAGGCAGCCAGAGTTAAGTTATTGTAGGTAGGTGTTGAATAGATCTAGCAAAAATGTGAGTCATTATCAGTAGGAGTTGAGTGGATGTCATTCACATTTGAATTTGGGTTAGTGTCTATAGGAAAGTGATTAAACAGGAACTGAGTCAGTGTCAGTAAGCGTAAAGTCAGTTTCATTGGGAACTAAGTTAATCTAGGTAAATGGAGTTGTTGCCAATCAAAATTAAGTAGATCTCAGTAGGAATTGATACGTATACTGAGAATGACTCCCGCTGAAACAACTAACAGCTTTCGTCAATCTTAGCTGGTATTGTATCATTTAGACCATGGGGAATATTTATGTAACTATGTTCTAACAGGGACAATCAATTCCGACTGACACAACTTGTACTGACACTGATAACAGCTTTAGGCTCTTTCCTCTATCCAGGCGTATGCCTGAGAGATCTTGAGATGCCAGGATAGATATTTCACGTATCTCCTAAGTTTTATTCTGTTTTAACTCTGTAAAATTGAAAAAGGAGGGCCACATTGAAGGGGCCTCATCATAATCCCAGCATGTTTTGTTTTAATATATATCTCTCCACTTGTATTTACAAGTAGATGAAAGTCAAATTGGAAATGTATCAATTTTAAAATCAGGAGCCCTGGTGGAAAGTGTTTAGGAGCCCCTGGTTAAAGTAGTGTTGTTTTCCACATAAAAGTAATTCTAGGTGCTGGTAATGGGTGAGAAAACATTCCAAATATGGGACAACCAAAATAAAAATTAATCTGGGGGTATCAGACACATTGGCCCTCATTCATTCAATTTGATCTAAAAAATTTTATGTGGTTGGAAACAGAAAAGATAATACTTGATTCGCAAGAAGACCATCATTATCACAAAAAAACAACAATCATAAGAGCCTTAATAACAACAACCACAATTACAATACAAGAAACCAGACAAGCCTAGTTGAGCCCGCCCGCAATAGAAAGTGTTGCCATCTCGAGATTAGAACCCGGGTGGCCCACGTGAAAGGCTGTCGTTAACCACTACACCACGGAGCTGTACAGTGGATATAAAAAGTCTACATACCCCTGTTAAAATGCCAGGTTCTTGTGATGTAAATAAATGAGACAAAGATAAATCATGTCAGAATGTTTTCCATCTTTAATGTGACGTATAATGTGAACAATTCAATTGAAAAACAAACTGAAATCTTTGAGGTGGAAAAATAAAAAATAAAAAACTCACAATAACCTGGTTGCATAAGTGTGCACACCCTTAAACTAATACTTTGTTGAAGCACCTTTTGATTTTATTATAGCACTCAGTCTTTTTGGTTAAGAGTCTATTAGCATGGCACATCTTGACGTGGCAATATTTGCCCAATCTTCTTTGCAAAAGCGCTCCAAATCTGTCAGATTGCGAGGACATCTCCTGTGCACAGCCCTCTTCAGATCACCCCACAGATGTTCAATTGGATTCCGGTCTGGGCTCTGGCTGGGCCATTCCAAAACGTTAATCTTCTTCTGGTGAAGCCATGCTTTTGTGGATTTGGATGTGTGCTTTGGGTCGTTGTCGTGCTGAAAGGTGAACTTCCTCTTCATCTTCAGCTTTCTAACGGACACCTGAAGGTTTTGTGCCAAAAGTGCCTGGTATTTGGAACTGTTCATAATTCCCTTCACCCTGACTAAGGCCCCGGTTCCAACTGAAGAAAAAGAGCCCCAAAGCATGATGCTGCCACCACCATGCTTCACTGTGGGTATGGTGTTCTTTGGTTGATGTGCAGTGTTGTTTTTGCGCCAAACATACCTTTTGGAATTATGGCCAAAAAGTTCAACCTTGGTTTCATCAGACCATAACACATTTTCCCACATGCTTTTGGGAGACTTGATGTTTGTTTTTGCAAACTTCAGCCGGGCTTGGATGTTTTTCTTTGTAAGAAAAGGCTTCCGTCTTGCCACCACATAGTCCATTCATATGAAGAATACAGGAGATTAATGTCACATGTAGCACACAGCCAGCACTTGCCAGAAATTCCCTTTAATGTTGCTGTAGGCCTCTTGGAAGCCTCCCTGACCAGTTTTCTTCTTATCTTTTCATCAATTTTGGAGGGACATCCAGGTGTTGGTAATGTCTCTGTTGTGCCATATTTTTTCCACTTGATGATGACTGTCTTCACTGTGTTCCATGGTACATCTAATGCTTTGGAAATTCTTTTGTACCCTTCTCCTGACTGATATCTTTCAATAATGAGATCCCTCTGATGCTTTGGAAGCTCTCTGCGGACCATGGCTTTTGCTCTGAGATGCAACTAAGAAAATGTCAGGAATATCCTACTAGAACAGCTGAACTTTGTGATTGATCAGAGTCACTTTAAATTATGGCAGGTGTAATTCTATTTAACATGAGTTTGAGTTTGAATGTGATTGGTTAATTCTGAACACAGCCACATCCCCAGTTGTAAGAGGGTGTGCACACTTATGCAACCAGGTTATTGTAAGTTTATTTTTTTTTTCATTTTTCCCCCTGGAAGATTTCAGTTTGTTTTTCAATTGAATTGTTCACATTATAGGTCACATTAAAAGCGGAAAAAGTTCTGATGCCCTGGCTGAGGGAAGGAGGTTCTTACCCAAGATTTGCCGGTACATGGCCCCGTCCATCGTCCCTTTGATGCGGTGAAGTTGTCCTGTCCCCTTAGCAGAAAAACACCTCCAAAGTATAATGTTTCCACCTCCATGTTTGACGGTGGGGATGGTGTTCTTGGGGTCATAGGCAGCATTCCTCCTCCTCCAAACACAGCGAGTTGAGTTGATGCCAAAGAGCTCGATTTTGGTCTCATCTAACCACAACACTTTCACCCAGTCCTCCTCTGAATCATTCAGATGTTCATTGGCAAACTTCAGACAGGCCTGTACATGTGCTTTCTTGAGCAGGGGGGAACTTGCGGGCGCTGCAGGATTTCAGTCCTTCACGGCGTAGTGTGTTACCAATTGCTTTCTTGGTGACTATGGTCCCAGCTGCCTTGAGATCATTGACAAGATCCTCCCGTGTAGTTCTGGGCTGATTCCTCACCGTTCTCACGATCATTGCAACTCCACGAGGTGAGATCTTGCATGGAGCCCCAGAACGAGGGATATTGACAGTTCTTTTGTCTTTCTTCCATTTGCGAATAATCACACCAACTGTTGTCACCTCACTATTCAAATAAACCTACCATTAAAATTATAGACAGATCATTTCTTTGTCAGTGGGCCAACGTACAAAATCAGCAGGGGATCAAATACTTTTTTCCCTCACTGTATTTTAGCATTATTATATATTGACTAAGCATGCTTACATCCAGTTATATTCAAATGGGTTGTGTACTCATGTAAGCTACGATTTGTGCTAACCTTTTGAGTCTGCTATTGCTGTCTTTCAACAAGAGGACAAAAGAGGTGTAAATTAAACTCAAGGAAGCCATTATTGGTCTAAAAACTCAGAAAGTATCTAAAACATTATCAATGTCATGGACTTACCAAAGTTTGGGACATGATTTAAATGAAGGATGGCACTGCTGAGCTCAGCAAACACAAATGGATTGGAAGACCTGTACAGCAAATGACAAAAAAATGTGCACCACAATCAGGAAAAACAAATACACTACCGTTAGACTGGTGAGGAACATTCTCCATGGATATGTGAGCTGCTACCATCTTCAGAGGACTTCAGTAGCAGAACTACAAAGGCTATAATGCAAGATGCAAACCACTTGATATATTTTGGCTCCACTGCATGTGTCGTGTTGCCTTGCCATTAGCACTGTATGAATGTGACATTTTACATTCACACAATTATTTCCATTCACAAGTCAGAATGAGTAGTAGAAAGACTGCCACAAGTGTATTTGGCTGTTATGTCTGCAAAAGGTTGATACTTTGATGAGTAAAAAATGTACATGTTTTTGTTAAACAATAAAAATTTGTCAAACAATAAAATTCTACTATTTCTTTTTGTCTCCAATTATTTGTTCATGCTTTAATTTCGGAGTTCATTAAGGCACTAAGCTCTGTGAATTTCAATAAAAACTGGAAAAATAGAGGTGTTCTAAAACTTTCGAACAGTGGTGTGAATCTAAGCAGTAAGGCCCGAGGGGGTGTGGTGTATGGCCAATATAATGTAGCTAAGAGCTGTTCTTAGGCAAGACGCATTGCGGAGTGCCTGGACACAGCAATTAGCTGTGGTATATTAGCAATATATCAGAAACCCCCAATATGTCTGATTGCATATTTTAACCAACAACGTAATTAAAGCAGTAAAATGTGATGGGATATCATAGCGGTGTATATAAATAAATATATCCATACATACTGTATATACATATAAATACCTGTGTGTGTATGTATACGTGTAAGCTACTTGCAGGTTCCAGAAAGCAGACTCTGATAGCGTCCTGGAGCCTGATGAAGTTGTTAAAATGATGAATAGCAACTCCCCAATATTCACTATGCTACTTCACACACACACACACACCAACTTAACACACCAGATGCCTCTAATATATGGTAAACTTAACTGATCCCTAGGGTCTCTTGTTTCAATGTTCGGGGTTGCGAAACAGGAATTTCTGGTAGCATTTTCCCCATTACCCGTTCCTATGAATACTAAGGCAAGAAGATTGTGGGAGCCCCAGTATGTTTGGCTGGGTGTTGTTATTGTTTACTCTTCTAATGATGTAGAAATCTGATATGAATCAGACACAACATAAACACATGAGCCTTCACAGATAACCCTTCTGCAAAGCTCAGCTTCCTGAAAAATGCAGTTTAGGAAGACAGAGGGAGGAAAAGGAATATGAAAGACAAAGAAGAGTGTGTAGAGAAGGCTGGAGGGATAGAGGAAGTGAGGGACAGTGATCAATGTGTCCCCCTACTGGGGGCTGTTGATTGGCACGCCCTGCAGGAGAGCAATGGCCTTCAGTGGCGTCTGTTGCCATGGGAGACGCCACAGGTGGTGCTCTCTCATCTACCACATATTCTCTCTTCCACATCTTGCTGTCTCTCTCTCTGACTCATGAGGAGAGGTTGAATGTTCTGTACCTCACTGCTTCTTAATGTCAATTGTAGAGATTGTAGCTGCAGAGGGAGAAGAAAAGAGACTTAGAAAGAGAGGAGCAACTGGTCATGTGATTAACTATGATTAAAATAAATGGAATATGTAACCATGGTGATGTCTAGGAACATACTGGTCACAATAATAGGCCTGCAGTCTTTTTCCATTTTGTTCATTGGTGTACATTTGCGCTTTACAAACATGGGGACCAAAAAATCTGCATTGATAGTAAAAATAAGAAAAGGTGATCTTTTAAGGATTTCCAACTTAGTGGTTACGTTCAAGCAAAACATTAAACTTGGGATTATGGGTTAGTGAATGGTAAACTTGGTGGGTTTCCAAAAGGATAGAGATTTTGTAAATTAATGTGCTCATGTACACTAACATTCAAAAGTTTGGGGTCACTTAGAAATGACATTGTTTTTGAAAGAAAAGCACATTATTAGTCCATTAAAATAACATCAAATTGATCAGAAATACAGTGTAGACATTTTATACATTTTAAATGACTATTGTAACTGGAAACAACTGATTTTCAATGGAATATCTACATACACTATCAAAAACTATCATAAAAAACGGTCAAATGACTGGCAACTGCAGCTGCCAAACAAATACCGTAAAATTAAAGTAAAATATCCTAATTCAAATAAAGGGCAAAACAAATACATTTTACTGAAAGGTTTTGCAGAGAAATACTTTAATTTTACATATTTTTCACATCTTAAATATTTTACATATCTAAATTATTATGACCAAACACCTTCAATAAAGTGACGCCACTAAAAGTTCAGTAGAGAAAGACTTATTTTACTGATTTTTCCTGAATTATTATGATCAAACACCTTCAATAGTGTTAACACATTCTTAAGATCGTAAAATAATTTTGGAAGGCAAAATAAAGTCTAAAATACTGTATAAAATAGATTAATTAAGGTTTTGTAGAATTACAATACAAACCTTAAATGAAATACAACACTGAATATTTAAACTACTGTACTGGTTAAAAGTAGAAGTTTCCTTAAATTCTCATTAAATATAACCTTTAAGATTACTGTGAAATATCCTCAACTGAAAACATACTAAAGAAATACAAAATAAACTTAAACATCTGTAAGATTTTCACTGTTTCAGTTAAAGTGTGTTTGAAAACTTTATTGCAAATAAAATAAAATCAAAACATAGCACAAAAGGTCAATGAATATGTACCAGAAGTGACAATGCAACGTAGAAGATAAAGAACAATCCCCCTCCAAATTGCCAGTAATCAGCTGGATCCATCCTTGGTACATCTGTTCACACTAAGATTCACTGACAAGTCCTTAAAAAGTAGGATTTTATTTTTTACCATTCCTTTAAACAAGCTTAAGAAAACTTTATTTAAATTGTCTGTACCAACATTTGCAACAAATGCCATGCAAGTTATGTCTGTTTCCATAGGATGTCTAGGCCATGGGTGCAGAAGAGCATTTGACAGCTCTGCCTAAAGTTATAGGCACAGATCATTTACCGAAACTTGTTTCAGAAAGTTGTTCTAAATTTCAGTATGTTTAAACCTATTTTAGAATTGTTTTGCAATGCACCGTAATGTAGCAACGTTATTATTTAATAGACAAACACATTTCAATCGCTTATTTTTCACATCAACTCTGATCTATGGGTGGCTATGACCTTAAACTCAGGAACAGCATAGATGAGTAAAATATTGTTTGAAGGGTTTGAGCAAGACTGGTGCCTCTGTGCAGAGTTTGCATGTTCTGCCTGCACGTTCACATGTGTTTCCTCCCACAAAAAGGTTAGTGTCAGTTCTTGAGAATACAAATAAAATTAACATGTGCTGATGAACTGGCAATAATATGGCCATTAGTGTGCATGGAATCCATTCACATGTCAGGATAACATGAATACTCACTGCCTCTGAAGATCTTGTGGCAGGAGACTTTTCATTCCCAAAAGGTCTGGATCATGAGGGGAAAATGCACACACAGACACACACACAAAAACAACATTAACTACTGCCTTACTGACAGAGACATGGGCATGCAAAATATTACTCAACAGCTCCACACAGTTTTGTACACAATAAAAAAAAAGAAAACTACTGTAAAAAGTTGTCAAAATTTATTTTCTGTAAAATTAGGATTGTTTTTTTTTTTTTTTTTTTTACAGTGTGGGTAACTTACTCCAAGGAACACCAGATGAGAGACTAAGATGTTTGCTATGATAAAAGCAGTATCATTCAATCTGTTGGTCTGATCAGAATTTTTAAAAACCAAGGCAAACAGTATGATTTATATTACAATTAACACCTAGAAAACATCTTAATTTATTTTTTAATTTTTCTTAAAAATGGCTTATTCACAATCACATTCGTCCTGTGATTGTGTTTTTTTTTGTACTTTTCCCTCTGACAATCATTACCTTGCCTTGTTGAGCATGCCTCTGGAATTAGAATAAGAAGTATTAGTGAATTTATATATTATGTGTACATGCACATGGCACTTTACAAACATTTTGATTAATTCCAACTTAGGTGTATTGCTTGGTATTCATTAATTTAATAAAATATTCATTAATCAAGGAAAGGATTCGCCTAAATTGTCTAACAGTATACACAATGTTTGTGGAAGTTCACTTTTAATATGAAATAGGTTATATCTGCCCATATCAAGCTAACATGTGTGGGATAGGTAGTGGCAATGTTTGTATAAGGTTGGGCTATAATTATTACAATGGGTACAGTAGTCTTGGGGCATGGTCCCACAGGTAGAAAATTAAACTATGATACCCACTGACTATTAACCACCATATTTTGGCTTATTTTCCATAACCACCTTCAATAAAATATAATATCCATGGAGTAGAGGAAATCAAAATTACAGTTACATTTCAAAATTATAAAATATGTATTTAGAACATGCATGTACTGCAACAATATATTAAACTAGCTCAGCTAGCTAGTTAACGTCCTTGAAATGACTAACTAGATATTTCTGTCAGCTAGATAGCCTAGCTAAGATAGGTGAATGGGGCAGCTAGTAGCAACCTCTTTTTTTACAGACAGTTTAAGGATAAAAGTATTTGAGAAAAATTAAGCTGCCATGAAACAGAGTCATTACTGGCAGAGTGACCGACTTTAGAAAAGTATATCAGTAAATTTTCATTATCTAGCAGCGTTTTTTCCAAGCTAGGCTAGCCTGGTCAGTTAGCTAGATACAAGCTAGATATAGATAGACAATTATAATGAAATCAGTCAATAATATGATGACAACAGCTGTTAGAAAACTGTGTTTTGAAAACTGTGTTTTCTAACAGGTCTAGTGAATTTACACCATTCAGCAAATTATCATACACCTGATTCACTTACCATGAACTGTGTTGTGTAAAACGGTAACTGGTCTACCCAAAATGCTAACCTTACAGTTTGAAGTATTTTTCCCCCGCGGTCAGTTAGAAATTGAAAGACAGCACGCAGAACATTGCACACCGGGAGTTGTTCCTCTTTGTCTACATAGGCTGCACGTTCTTTTCAAGGGATTACTTTGTCCTAAACACCAAAATACGAAAACAACCCCTAAACCAGTCTTTCTCCATTGACATCCCACAACTCACAATTCGCACAAAATAAGACGTTAGCAGGCAGGTGTAAAATAATCCAGTTAACAGCCATTACCAGTGGTCCCACCGAGTAGCCTACCAGCAGCAGCACACCCACTCAAACAGACGTATTTTCAAACTTGACCGGTGAGAGGCGCGCACAGATGTCATTGGCCAGTTTCCTGGATGACAGTCAGATTAACCAATCATGCTCAAAGCAACACGATGAGACAGCCATAGAAATTTGTTTAGATTACTTGTTTTAAAAGAAAGAAATGTGTGTATTTAGTTTTATTTGTAGGATGTTATATTTAATTAATTGGTCAAATAGTGTTTTCATTGCGGTGTATGACTAAAAATGTAATAATGTATGGTGAAGTTTTATTAATACCTATAGACTTACACACACAAGCAAGAAAAGATGTATGCCTGGGCCCCCTCACTTATAAACAACATTGACATTGTTACGATTAGTGGGTCCCCCACAAAGCCATGGGCCACGTGAATCATATCCACCTTTCCCCGCGCCAGCTACGGCCCTGCACACACGGTACAGTATATATCAAATATAAATTTCCATACTTACTGCGTTTTTAAGGCCCGCCGGGAGGGGCGACGTCATTTGGTCATTCCGTCGTTGGTCATTCCATTCCTATGTAGGTCTACCAGTCTATAAATACATCTGTCTCTTAGTCTGTTGTTCCATCGCAACTCCAAAACATTGATCCATATGCAGTGTTTCCTCTACAGTTAGCCTACTCAGCAGTGGTAGATTATTATTAGAGATTATTATTATTATTTCCTTGGTTGGCCTCAACACGAGCACAGACAAGTATAAGCTCAGTGTTTAGAAGTGGTGCGTTAAACAATTATAAGAAAGGTTTTAGTGCCACTACCTGCACAAGAAGCAAAATGACGATTGACTACAAAACAGCTATAGAGCAAACATTGCATATGTATCCATATGACATACTGTATGTAGGCTTATATGAAAGCACACTGCATATGTATCAATATGACATACAGTATGTAGGCCTATATAAAAAGATAACGGCTGGATTGACATCATGGTGACATTACAGTTATATTCATGTGGCCCATAGAATGACCCTCTTGCATTTTAACAATACCTTTCCTTTTGAACCACACATGCCAAAATTCCTAATGCACACACATGACAATGACATTTTCTCCTTCACTGTGTTTGCATTGTTACCCCACCTGTTTGTTTAGGGTTAAGCCTCTGCCCACAGCAACACTCATTTGCCAACATTGCCATAATTCCAAGTTACAACATTTGTCTTCAGAATTTTATTTAACTGCATGGAGTGAGTCAGTCCATTGCAAAGTCATTTCCCCCTCTTCATGTCTTTATTGTTCTGCATAGCTCTGGGCCAGCCATGGTGTTGACTGCAGCGGTTAGGCCATTAGCCATCCCTGATATGGGACAATGTAAATTGAAGTGTGGAACCTCTCACTGTACTATGAGGGGTTGGTCGTGCATTTACTCGGTCTAGGTAAGTTCTAACAACTGAACAGTGCCTTAAAATAATGTCTTAAATTAACACAGTCCATCAATGGAGATGTGTTTTTTATTACACGTTAATAAAGACGACACGTCCACAACACACACACAACATCATTAGGTATTGTGCAGCTGTTGAATAAATGAATTGTTGCACCTTCTATTGATTGCGCTGCACAAAAGTAAAAACTTGCCTCCGGTTGATAGCTCTAAATTCTGTTATAAAACCTACTAGGAAAGAGATGCTCTCATGGGACTGATTGTGGAGTTTTTTCAATTCGGAATATGCAAATGAAAAAAGTTGTGGAATGATTTTTTTGTGTGTTTAATTCTCATTATTTCTAGTGACAAATGATCTGTATCGGTTGCTACACAATCAAATTATTTTGATGGCTTTATTTGTGATGGGACTTGAATTGAGTCAATAGGCTACTATGAATGTACATTTGTCTTTTTGTCGAGAGCATAACTTTTTCCTTTTCAATCAAAAACAAATGTTCTGAAAGCAAAAATGAGGCTTCAAAGTAAAAAAAATTTTTGCAATCAAATATTTTGTAATAGAGCGCAAAACTTAATGCGTTTAATTCTGAAAAAATATTTTGAGAACCAAAAATGTATTTTAAAACAAACTCATTAAAACAAACAAATTAAATTTGACTCTCAACCACCCTCCATTTTGGCTGGACTACCCCCTTTGCTTGATGTGCTTTTTTTGCTTTTGAAACTTTTTTTTTGATTGAAACACTAGTTCTTCATTTGCACTTTTGCCCCTATAGCTGTGGGTGGGCTTTAGTGGGAAGTGTAGATGATGATTCTCCATTGGTCAGCCGTTTTTTGAGGATTGGCTACAACCAATACTGATCAGCCTTTCTTTCCAACGAAAAGGGAGTCTTGGGACACCTACCTACAAACTTGTACCTACGAGCATCTCAGGTAAGCAGCAGTGAGGCTTCTTATGTTCAGTTTCTACAGAGCTTGTAGTTAAGCTACTACGATTCAGTGTCAGTTCATTACGTTCTACTATATTACATACATTCCATAGAAGACAATAAGATTAAATGTATATATATGAATGTCAATACTGAGTGCAAGTGTCAGTTATAAGTAGGCCTATGTATCATTAGCTAATGGACACACTGCAAAAAAAGATAACCATTTCTGTCATGAAATATGATTATATATCAACTAAGAAACAAATCGGACATGGCCTGCTTATGAGTTGCCCTGAAAGAAAGTTAGATTTATTCTGCTGAAATGGCGAGAACAGGTGTTCGTACCTAATTGTTTTTGATTAGCTTGAGATTAATAATTGCATGATTTATCATTCTACGGTATGTATGTAATATATTAGATTGTTTGGAACCAACACTGAATGGTAGGAGCTAACTAGCTATGTAAAAGCTGGATGGAAGAATGCCCAGGGCTGCTTACCCGAGATGCCTTCATCACACAGGTTGAATCCCAGATCGCATACTTGCATACTACTGTATATATGCCAGATTAATAGGCGAGAAGATTAGTATGTCCCAAACCATATTACGCTGAAAATAGTATGCCAAAGTACCCGGATGGTTTAATATTTCTGGTGGATTTTGGAGGTATGCATCTGCAGACTTTTTGGGGTAGCCTAATATAGAAAACAACCTCTTGCGCAGTAAAAGAGGAGAGGTTTCCACGATTCTATCGTCTTTTCACTTAATGAAAGTCTTCACCTATATTGATAGTTATTGTATCAATGTCATTTACGTATGAAAGAAAAACGAACGTTATCGTGCCATGACATGACATACAGTGGATATAAAAAGTCTACACAACCCTGTGAAAATGCCAGGTTTTTGTGATGTAAAAGAATGAGACAAAGGTAAATCATGTCAGAACTTTTTCCACTTTTAATGTGACCTATAATGTGAACAATTCAATTGAAAAACAAACTGAAATCTTCAAAGGGGAAAATGAAAAATAAAAACCTTACAATAACCTGGTTGCATAAGTATGCACACCCTCTTATAACTGGGGATGTGGCTGTGTTCAGAATTAACCAATCACATTCAAACTCATGTTAAATAGAAGTCATTACACACCTACCATCATTTAAAGTAACTCTGATTAATCACAAATAAAGTTCAGCTGTTCTAGTAGGATTTTCCTGACATTTTCTTAGTTGCATCTCAGAGCAAAAGCCATGGTCCACAGAGAGCTTCCAAAGCATCAGAGGGATCTCATTGTTGAAAGATATCAGTCAGGAGAAGGGTACAAAATAATTTCCAAAGCATTACGATATACCATGGAACACAGTGAAGACAGTCATCATCAAGTGGAGAAAATATGACACAAGAGACATTACCAAGAACTGGACGTCCCTCCAAAATTGATGAAAAGACGAGAAGAAAACTGGTCAGGGAGGCTTCCAAGAGGCCTACAGCAACATTAAAGGAACTGCAGGAATTTCTGGCAAGTACTGGCTGTGTGCTACATGTGACAACAATCTCCCGTATTCTTCATATGAATGGGCTATGGGGTAGGGTGGCAAATCGGAAGCCTTTTCTTACAAAGAAAAACATCCAAGCCCGGCTGAAGTTTGGAAAAACAAACATCAAGTCCCCCAAAAGCACGTGGGAAAATGTGTTATGGTCTGATGAAACCAAGGTTGACCTTTTTGGCCATAATTCCAAAAGGTATGTTTGGAGCAAAAACAACACTGCACATCACCCAAAGAACACCATACCCACAGTGAAGCATGGTGGTGGCAGCATCATGCCTCTGGGCTGTTTTTCTTCAGCTGGAACCGGGGCCTTAGTCAGGGTGGAGGGAATTATGAACAGTTCCAAATACCAGGCAATTTTGGCACAAAACCTTCAGGCATCCGTTAGAAAGCTAAAGACGAAGAGGAAGTTCACCTTTCAGCACGACAATGACCCAAAGCACACATCCAAATCCACAAAAGCATGGCTTCACCAGAAGAAGATTAACGTTTTGGAATGGCCCAGCCAGAGCCCAGACCTGAATCCAATTGAACATCTGTGGGGTGATCTGAAGAGGGCTGTGCACAGAAGATTTCCTCGCCGTCTGACAGATTTGGAGCGCTTTTGCAAAGAAGAGTGGGCAAATATTGCCACATCAAGATGTGCCATGCTAATAGACTCCTACCCAAAAAGACTGAGTGCTGTAAGAAAATCAAAAGGTGCTTCAACAAAGTATTAGTTTAAGGGTGTGCACACTAATGCAACCAGGTTATTGTGAGTTTTTTATTTTTCCCCCTCAAAGATTTCAGTTTGTTTTTCAATTGAATTGTTCATGTTATAGGTCACATTAAAGGTGGAAAAAGTTGTGAAATGATTTATCTTTGTCTCATCCTTTTACATCATAAGAACCTGGCATTTTAACAGGGGTGTGTAGACTTTTTATATCCACTGTAGCTTTGGCAGTGTGATGTTTGTCTTCAGTCTCGCTAGAATGGGCTCAATTATGACTATTCCAAGTAGTAAGATACTAGTATTACTGGCTTGTAAGCTATTAAAACGGCCAGTGGCAAAAGCCACACAGTTCATCGATGCTATTTGTGGTGGAAGTAAACTTCATAAGAAATGTTGGTCAGTTTTGTAGTGTAACGAGAAATGTCTGTTGAGGAAGAGTGGGAGGGTATTCGATGAAGAGGTGTGTCTGGCCTTGGTGATGTTATCCAACACACCCTTGGTGGATGTGAATGTAATTAAATGCAATTGTCAACTGAGAATAAAGAAACATTTTATTAAGAAAAAGTGTTCAAAATTATCTTTCACGTGTTTGAACTCCCGCATTGTTGGCTACTGCTAGCCTACGGTCTTTGATAGATAGGTGCCTGTGCCTCTACCACGTCAAGAAGAACATTGATTTCTTCAGCTCTGAATGCTTGTTTTCTTTTGCGTTCCATTTTTGCCGGACCGCGTAAGCGGAGCCAGCTTAGAAGAAAGAATGTCTCTTAGTGAGTGAGTGAGTCCGTCTCTCCCTGACTGACGGATTCCCCCTTGTTAAATACCGTAGCGGTTAGCGACGCGGGCTACGGAGCAGCAGGTCCCGCGTTTGACGCCGTAACTGTCTAAACACATTATGCATGAGGTTCAGGACAAACAAAAATTTCGCTGGTTATAACCTTATATAACCACGTAATAGGAAGCCTAAAATAAAACAGTTCTGGTGGATATTAGGATTTGTTCAGGATGGACGCACACTTCGCTGCCTACACGATTCTCTCGTTTTTTCACTTGACAAAAGTCAGTTATCGTCACCTATATTGATACTCAATGTCATTCACAAATGGCTAATTAGCTGTTAAAACGGCCAGTGGTAAAATTGGATTTGTTCAGAATAGACAAAAACTTTGCTGGCTACAACCTTCTGTAGCTACGGGAAGCCTAAAATGAAACTGTTTACTGTAGTGACTCAGCTAACAATTTTCCGTTGTCACAATGTTGTTACGACGTTATCTGGCGACCGAAATTAGGTAGCAGCAACATTGTCAGCTACGTTGTCACAACCAGAAAAGTGAAAGTTTTCTTGTTGTCGCTACAACGTAACTAACTGACGTTGTCAGTTGATTGCTAGCATGTCGTAGCAACGTGGTATTTCTAAGGTTTTCGGTTGGTAATCGCGAATCCCAGGCATCCTATGTTGACCATTCATTGCCCTTTTCCTCTTACATTTTTTATATTCATACGTACAGCTATAATATGTACAGCTAAGTTCATTTCTGTCCAGTCATTTCTGTCCACATCTTGACAGTTTTCTCCAACCTTGTGTTTACCTGCTCGAACTGTTCCATGAAATCTGAAATGTGCACAACACATTTCAGCAGGGTTCTACACCGACGTTTAGTTTTACAGTGAGGTATTATGTATAAATATTATACATGTATTTTATCAACTCCTTCCCAAGTATAATAATGGCAATGCTGTTAGATCAGCAGGCCAGACATTTTCTCCTAGCAATTTACATGACATATCCAGTAATATACAAGAGCCCCATATGTAGCAAAAAAGTATATACATTTACAAACAAACCAGAACATTTATGTAATTTAAAAAATATTTTATTTATCACCCACCTCACACTCCCAAGTTGGTCAACAGCACAGAAATAAAAATCAGAACTGTGTGGGACTTTATAACCAGCAGGAAGGATAAAGTAGCAAATATCATCTAGTTAACTCCATTGAAACTGTAGGTCTTCAATGGCAATAGCCATGATAAACAGTATTTTTTCCGCTAGTAGAGTTCTATCCTTCAATCATTGACATTTTTGTTCCAGCTATGAACTGATCAAATTTAGAAATATTATCAATCTGGCCATTTTACAAATAATTAAAATATAAGAACACAAGCCAATATTAATGCTTTACTCTTCATTGGGATATTTTCTTTTCAAATGGTGAAGAATTTTGAAATCATGAAGATAAGAAAAAATTAACAATAAATTGAAACAAACAATTAATATTATCCAACTGACAAAATACAATCACACAAACAAAGACGGCACTTTACTCTTCCTTGTTGTCAGAAATGAGTCTGAGTGGTCTTCAATTCTATCTTCACCTTCCTCTGCCGTTGGACCCGTTGCTGCACCTGGACATGCACAATGAAAACCAGTTTAAAACCAGTATAAAACAGCGTCAACCATTTGATTCAATTCGTTCATAATTTATTTATATCACTTTTACAATTTTGTCAAATATCTTGTTGAATCATTACTTGTGGAACTCATAGTAAAAATCTTTACATTTGAGTACTTGTGAGGTGACTCGATGTCCATCTATGTTTGAGAAAAAGTTACCAACCAAGCTAGTTAGTAGTTGACTTACTGTACTGTACTGTAGCTTGCTAACGTTTGAGCTAAAGTTAGTTGGCTTGCTAGACAGTACTGTAATTCGATGGGAACTACCAAAGTGATTTTAGCTATATGACGGACAGTTATCTATCTTTTTTGTAAAGAAGTTAAATACGCTTACCTGAGATTCCTTGTCCAGAATTGATGACGGTGCTCCAGAAATGATGTCGGCATAACGACCTACACTGATGTTTGTTTAACGTAGTCATACAGTACCGTTTGCTAGCTGCAGTAGTTAGTTAGCCAGGTATACATACCTTAAAAGAAAACTTGCGTTATCTGCAGTAGTTAGCTAGGTATATTACAGTACTATAATGTAGGCTACACGACTAAATTAGAAAATAATTAAATTGGAAAATTTTTAGATTAGAAAACGAAAGTATGATTAATATAAATGATTATAACATTTCTAAATAGCAATAACTACTAATGTAGGCCAACCACAGTAGCAGAAGAGTACTGGTGAAAACTCACAGACATGACTAAATGAGAACATAAATCAGAATGATCCTAAACTGGAGTCAAATAAACATGCTATAGCCACCGGTTATGTCTGCTGAAATACTGTAAACTTCTGACGACTATTTAAGAGTACAAACTATAACAAACAAGAAATGTCGGGACGCTCGAGCTGTGGCACATCTGCGCGTGCACAGTTTACAATTTGTATAAGCATTCCGTCTGTGTTGTGGGAGATTATATAGAACTATTTGAGTTGGTCTGAATTGCGGTGATTGGGGAATTCTTGTGACTCTAAAGATCTTGAGGTGAACTTTGAAATATTTGGAATACGTGGTTTCCGATGTGGTTGCAGTAATGACATTGTAAGCAAAGTACGTTGTAGCAACGAAAATTTGAGTTAATATTTCCCGGTTGTAGTTACGTAAGATCGTTACCAAACTGGTATAAAAGTTGTTACATTGTCAGTACGTCCTGTAATTACGTTTCTGCTACATCCTGAGCAGGTAAGGAAGATTACCAATTATCTGGTCATTAGTTTCCTTCAGATAACGTTGGAGTTACGTAGGATCGTTACCAAACCGGTATGTAAGCAGTTACCTTGTCAGTACGTCGTGTAATTACGCTCCTGCGACGTGCTGAGGAGGTGAGGAAGATTACCAATTATGTGGTCATGCAATTACCTTCGTATAACGTTGCCACAACGTTTTGAGAATTTATTTTTTCCTTCAACGTTTTGAAAATTTATTTTTTCCTTCATAACGTTGCTTGGGATGGTGTTGTCATTTTATTTTGCTGCAGGGCATGACCGATCATGAACAAGACAAAGACAGCAGATGATATCTGAAACTTTGCAAAAAAAGAAGTTGCTGGAAACGTTAGGCATCATTAACAGAGTAATAGTTTATTCATCATGTTCTGTAATAAAGAAGACCACCTAGGCAGTAATAGATCTGAAACTTCTATTTTATGGGATGTCCACTATGTATATCTGATTGTATTATTTCACTCATTTAGCAAAGTGAGTCTGAACCAGAAGCAGAGAGTCAGAGAGATGAGAGGGACAGTAGGGTGGATGCTGAGGTGAGTGATAAAAAGGATACTGCAGAATAT